>JBBPBX010013415.1:0-13092 GCA_038048925.1 Garcialebias charrua
ATACATATATATATATACAGTACGTATTAAGGATGCACAATATTATCGGCCTGGTATCGGTATCAACCAATGTTAACGTTAATTTTCAATATCGGACATCGGCCATTCCATTAAAATAATTCCAGGATATAAATGGCGTTGTTTTTGCTGCAGCGGCAGCACTACGTGATGATGTTGCAGCACAACGTGATGACGTTGCAGTGGCAGCGCTACGCATTGATGTCACCCGATCTCACGGCGGAGAGGAATATTGAAAATGTTGGCGGTGCAGAAGATTTATTTTTCGTTGGTGAGGATGTCGGTTTCCGGATATTTGTGGACTGCGATGAGCCTCGCTACATCGTCCACAGTCGGATATATTTTTCTCACGTAACGTTACCCAAGTTACAACCATCATTTCTGACGATGTTTGGAAGCTAATAGCTGATAGCACGTCTTTGTTGGGTGAGTTTTACTACATACATTTAGACGTTGTGTTAGCCTTGTCGGGACAAGTAGCAGTAAGTGGCTGGAAAAAGGAAATTGAGCATATAACGAACATCTGGAAGACCAATTAACACTAATTAGGTCAATTGACAACATGATTGGGTATAAAAAGAGCTTCTCAGAGTGTCAGTGTCTCTCAGAAGCCAAGATGGTAAGAGGATCACCAATTCCACCATTGTTGCACAGAAAGATAGTGCAGCAATACCAGAATGGTGTTACCCAGCGTAAAATAGCAAAGACTTTTAAGTTATCATCATCAACCGTGCATAACATCATCAAAAGATTCAGAGAATCTGGAACAATCGCTGTGCGTAAGGGTCAAGGCCGTAAAACTCTACTGGATGCTCGTGATCTCCGGGCCCTTAAACGTCACTGCACCTCAAACAGGAATGCCACTGTCAAGGAAATAACAGAATGGGCTCAGGAATACTTCCAGAAAGCATTGTCAGTGAACACAATCCACCGTGCCATCCGCCGTTGCCAGCTGAAACTCTACAGTGCAAAGAGGAAGCCATTTCTAAGCAAGCTCCACAAGCTCAGACGTTTGCACTGGGCCAGGGGTCATTTAAAATGGAGTGTGGCAAAATGGAAGACTGTTCTGTGGTCAGATGAGTCACGATTTGAAGTTCTTTATGGAACACTGGGACGCCATGTCATCCGGACCAGAGAGGACAAGGATAGCCCAAGTTGTTATCAACGCTCCGTTCAGAAGCCTGCATCACTGATGGTATGGGGTTGCATGAGCGCTTGTGGCATGGGCAGCTTGCATGTCTGGAAAGGCACCATTAATGCAGAGAACTACCGTATTTTTCCGGCCTTTAAGTCGCTTTAGTCCAAAATGTCCAATAAATTGGAAAAATCCATAAATACTGTTGCTTCGCCCCATAAGTCGCATCTATTATGCGTCATCGCTGACGCGTCACGTATGTTATGCGTCACTGTTGATATTCCGAAATGTGGTGCGTGTTTTGCCCTGCTGCAAATGGCGGCCACAGGGGCGTGCACGGGAGGACTTTAACAAGATTAACACGGTAAAAACAATTATTTTTTTGTCCTGAAAATTATAGCAAAGATGTGTCTTAGCTTAACCTTTCCTTAATAAATGCACGTAATTGTCAAATCAGCTGGATCTAAAAAGTAGTTTCGCTATGTGCACCCGCACGGGTGGGACCGATGCATTTCTTTAAAATTTAGCAAGATAAACACTTAAAAATATATATTTCTTAGCTGACATTATAGCAAAAGTGTTTCTGAGCTTAACCTGGCTGCAGTCTGCAGTTCTGTAGTGCAGTCTGTAAGTTGTCTAAAATATATTTTTAACATATTTCTTCACTCTGTCACTATCTCCTGACAGACTGATGTTAGACAAAGTAATCTCTGAAAAAAACTATAGTCCCCTTGCTTCTCTAAAAGCATTTCTAAAAAGCCACAGTGACCCGCCGTTAACCAGCCAATAAAAACAGAGCTTCTCACTTCTCACGCTCCTAACCCACGCCCCCCCCTGTCCCAGCCCGCAGCGGCCGCGCAGGTTCTCGTTCAAAGTATTGCAAAGCGATGCAAAACTGTTTTGTATGTGACACAAATGTATTAAATTCCCCTTCTTCATCCCTGATCTGGACTTTTCTTTTGTTTTTTTGCCAAAAGTCAAGTGATCGCTTCCTCCTCCACTGACTCATGACAGAAACATTGAGGAAATGAATGAATTTGTCACGAGCGAATTAAACTCATGTCCAATGTGGCTGCGCGAGGCTCTGCAGATTTCATGGTGTTCTGGTGTGCTGGACCAGCGCTCCTTGTTTTTATATATTTTTTTAGAACGTTTTATTAACATATAAACACAGAACTTTGCAGCGGCTGACAGGACTTGCAGTGGAGGCGGAGCATTCGGAAGCAGAGCTGAATTTCACCGCGAGCGAGAGGGAGCAGAGCCATGAGGGGGATGGACCAGAAACGTGACTCTGTTCAAAATTTTCCTAAGTTCCAGCATGTTCCAGAAATTACAAATAGCACCTTTAATAAATTAACGTAATGGTCAAATGATCTGCTGGATTTAAATTGTTTCGCTTTGACATCTTCCAAATGGTTGCGCGCTGCGAAAATAAATTATAAATAAATCAAATTTAGGCTCAAACATCTCCTAAAGCTAATACGATGTAAATGTCCATCCAGTGATTACTTTCTGTAAGTTTCATCAAAATCTGTCGTGTGGTTCATGAGCTATTTTGCTAACAAGGTAACAGTAGTTCAGACCTCCAGAGAGCAGGAGGCCGTGCTGCAGCAGAGTGAGTCTGAGCAGAAGAGGCTTCTGTCGGACACATGAGCTGGGAACGGTCGGTGGACCCTAGCGTCCAGAAGTGGTACTGCTCCATTTTTTTCGTCAGAATGAAAGGAAACTGTCATATCTCAGCCAAAAATTTGTCTAAAAATATGGCGAAAAATCCATAAATATGTCGCTTCGCCCCATAAGTCACAGTACATAAAAATTGGTAAAATAACTGCGACTTATAGGCTGGAAAATACAGTATGTTCAGGTTCTAGAATAACATATGCTCCCAAGTCATCTCTTTCAGGGAAGACCCTGCATTTTTCAACAAGATAATGCCAGACCACATTCTGCAGCAATCACAACATCATGGCTATGTAGGAGAAGGATCCGGGTACTGAAATGTCCAGCCTGCAGTCCAGATCTTTCACCTATAGAGAACATTTGGCGCATCATAAAGAGGAAGGTGCGACAAAGAAGGCCCAAGACGATTGAACAGTTAGAGGCCTGTATTAGACATGAATGGGAGAGCATTCCTATTTCTAAACTTGAGAAACTGGTCTCCTCTGTCCCCAGACGTCTGTTGAGTGTTGTAAGAAGAAGGGGGGATGACACACAGTGGTAAAAATGGACTTGTCCCAACTTTTTTGGGATTTGTTGACGCCATGAAATTTTGAAACAACATATTTTTCCCTTAAAATGATACATTCTCTCAGTTTAAACTTTTGATCTGTGATTTGTGTTCTAATCTGAAAAAAACATTAGATGTTTGGCACCTCCACATCATTGCATTCAGTTTTTATTCACAATTTGTTTCGATTTCATTTGCTATGTTGGCATGAAAAAAAATCCTTGAGAAATGTGTGCCTTTTGTGTTCTTGATTGACTCACAGGCAAAGTATTTAGTACTTTGCACTTTAACATACAAAACAAGAAAATTCTCCTTTAAAAATATTAATGTTCAATGAAAAAAATGTAAGTCTGGAAAACTGTTCTTCACAACAAATTACCAAATATCTAACTCCTTTAAAGCAAGTAAAAAAAATAACAGGAATGGCTCAATAAAGTTGCATAGTAAATATTACTAAAAGTAGTTTTTTTTCTTCTTGCCTCCAACATGTTCTGCAGTTTAGACCATGAAAGAGTTTCTCATTCGGCCTTCTCTGCTGTAACAGTATGTACCTACACGATCTCATTTCCCTTACACCAGTATCCTCCAAATTCTCATTAAGACGCCTGACTATCCTCTAAATCCACCAGGGTTTGATCATTAAGACATACAGGAGGAATCAATCCGGGGAGTGAATTCACATCACATACACCTTCGACTCTTCTAAATGACCTTGACACTCTGCCACCGGCATCACTTGCTTTTTGATGAGAGGCTAAGTATGATGGTAAGATGTGTGATGTGCTGATGAAGTGCAGTGTTTCAAATTAGTGAGTTTTAGGGGCTAAATTCAGGCCACCTAATGAATATGCCATTCTAACTAATTTGAAGTTTGGCTCATGTGTAAAGGTAATGAGAGCAGTTTCAGCGCATGCCCGGGTCACTGGTTTGAGGTTAGATATCTGCAGTGTGCCTGAGTGGGCGTGAGGGTGGTGTGCAGAGTCTCAGAGCTGTTGGTTAACTGTCCTGGTGGTGATTACCTCATCAACATGACACCACCTGATCTCCTGTGTCAGCTGTCAGATTGCAGAGACCACTGCATTTCCAGGCGGATGGGATTACAAAAACATGCGCATGAAACACACCGTCACCTGGAAGCTCAGTTAGCACCTGAGCCTAAACCGAAGCCAAGCTCTTTAACTGCTGCAGATTGCAGGAATACAACAAGCATCACCTGCATGTGGCTGAGTTATTTTTGTTAGGGGAGATGTGATAGCCAGCAGTTCTCAGAATGCAGGTGGTTTGGAGGTTGAGATGAATGTGTTTCAGACTGGAGCAAATGTCACCATCACACAAGCGAACACTAATAACCACAATGAGGGCCAACGCATGTGCTGATTCCCTCCTCTGCTGCTCTGTGCAGGAGGCTGGGCAGAGTTTCAAACCCTCCTCTTACTCTGACTCAACCTGAAGGAGAGAGAAGAAAAAACATCTTCATGTCATATTCAGACAGGAGATGCTTCGTCTGCTTTTGAACGATGATACAATGATTTTAGGACATAAACAATATTGTTATGGACATTGGTCAGTTTTACCTAAACTAAAAGACATTTCCTGAATGAAAGCACATCACCTGCTGGCTTTCACATCTGAATTTAGTCTACAATCATCTTATACTGAAATATGGTGGAGTTACAACCATTTTAGTCAAACCTTGTAAATCATAAAAATAAAAATAAATGTAACATTTTTGTCATCTGTGTATGTTTCCCATACTTGACAGACGAAATTGGTCTCTGCATTTAACCCAACCACCACCAGGTGGTGCAGTGAGCAGCCGTGGTCAGCGCCCGGGGAGCTGGGGAAAATAGATGTGCACTCATAGACATCTCATGTAAAATTGTTGGTCTTACGAATTGGGCTCAGCAAATGTGATATTGACAAACCAAATTTTGCTCAATATCTGTAAAAATATTTGTCAAGTGAATTAGAAATGGTGACTATCTAAAATAACTGTACTTTTTACTGTATAAGTCACACCTCTTTGCATAAATTTACATGCCCTGTGACTTACAGTATACGGTGAAGCAACTTTTTAATGTTTCTTTTCCTCATATTTATAACCCAATTTTTGGCTGAGATCTGACAATTTCATTTATTCTGACATGGAAAATATTGAACACTACCATTTTCAGCCTCTAGAGGGTGATCCAATAATATGGAAAGTCAAGTGTCTCATTAATAGGTAAAGTGGCTCTTAATGAGACACTTGGCTTGCTATACCAAGCCACCTTCGTCTTTCTCCAGTACTCCTGGAGCAAACATCAAATCAGCTGCATTTCAACGTGCCAGGAGAAATGCAGCTGATTTGACCAGTAAAAGAGCATTTATTAAGGAAAAGTTAAATTGAGACACACCATTACTATATTTTCGAGCGAACAAATAGTTGTTTTTAAGTGTTAATCTTTTTAAATTCTTGTTAGTCCTCTCGTGCATGCTCTCACGGCCGTCATTTGGCTGCTAATCAAGTTTTGGCACAACACCTGTCCACGTTACCGGTTGGCAGTGGTGGGCGCCAGACCGCTAGGGAGCGCTAAAGCGCTAATCCGCTTACAGTGGACCTAAACTTTTTGTCAGCGTTTTTGTGGATTGACTAACTTTTATAATTCATAAGCGGATTTGTGCTATTTTTATTTAAAATGCAGTACCGCTAATAACTAATTATCTATCAGTAAAAACCAATAAACTTATTTACAAGCTCTTATGCTGCTTGTTTTACCTTTTTCCCCACCATAAAGAGCAGAGAGGAGGAAGGGTTGGAGGGGGGAGGGGGGCAGAGCGGAGAACAGACTCGGATCTACCATGTAGGTAAATGATGCCGTTGCCTGGGGATCCCATCAGCATGGGGCCCCGGCCCCGCCGCGCCCCAGCCAGTCACCTACATTCCTAACATTGATCCTGTTGGGTTTGTGTTTGTGTGTATGTGAGAACTCACCTTGCAGTTGCTGAGTGTTGGAGATGGGAGTTCCTGGGTAACCAGCTGTTGCCAATCCGGTTAACGAGTCCAGCTGCTATTTAAGCCTTGGAGGAGGTTCCAGTCTTTGCTGAATCATTCAGTCACCTTGGGTACTGTGAGACAGCCATTTTAATGTTCTCCTTTGTGAACTTATGTTTAACCAGCTTATGTCTCCCTGTGTTTTCAAGACAAATCTGTGACTCACCTCTGGAACCCAAACTGGACAAGCTGCCTCCAAACTGGACTCCTTCTTTGAGAAAACTCTGTCCTCCAGCCTGACACTCCTCCACCAGCTGCCACCTGCAAGACACTACTTGGGACTCTTGGATAAATACAAGGAATTACTCACCTGATGGACACTCACCTCCTCCCTCTGGTCTGCCTCCTCCAAGTTCCTTCTGTAAGAGAGAGACTTAATTAAACACTAAAACTGCAATATTCCCCAAACATCATCATTAATCTTTTTCCCCCTTTCCTTCCAGGAACCCTGACTTCCTTTACCCCAGCACTGTAAATAAACTCACTTAACTGATTACCTGTGTCTGTGATCCTTCTCAGCCTTGGTCTGAATTTGAGTACGTTTTCAGTAATTGTTTACAACAGAATGATTCAGCCATAACATGAGTACTCACGACCAGACTGAGATGGATCAATTAAGAGAAGCTATTCTTTCCCAAGAACAACGACTAACTGCAACCCAAAACATGTTTCAACAGATTCAGAGCCAACAACAAACTATCTCAGAGAACTTGACTAAACTGGGTGGAATGGTCCACAAGCTGGGAGAGCAGAGATCTCCTCCTTCCCACACCGGAATTACCAACACTGCCTCTGCTGCACAATCCCCAGAGCCACCAACCCAATACTCTGTGCGTGAGCCCGAGATGAAACCCAGTCAACTATTTTCTGGTAAAACTGAACATTTTGGTGGGTTTATGCTACAATGTAATCTAGCCTTTAGCAGAGCTCCACGAACCTATTCCTCCGACTCGTCCCGCATATCCTACATAGTTTCCGCCCTACAAGGAGAGGCCTTAAGGTGGGCTGATGCTTACTTTGGTTCCATTTCTGTAAGTGACTGTACCTTTTCCACTTTTTACAACGACTTTCAGAGAGTTTTCGAGCGACCGCTGCACCAGGAGACAGCTTCCAAGAGGCTAATGGCGCTACGCCAGGGGAACCAATCTGCGGCGGACTTCGCTCTCCACTTCCGGATTGTGGCCAGACAGGCCGGATGGGAGGACCTCGCTCTACGGGGAGTATTCGTCAATGCCCTCAATGATCACATTAAGAATCAGTTGGCCCTTGTGAATGAACCTGACAACTTAAACGATCTAATTGATTTATCCATCCGCATTGACGATCGCCACAGAGAATATCGGGGATTGTTGGACTACAAATCCCAGGGTCCTTCCACTTCCGTGACTCCACTTCCGGATCCGGTAAGCCGCAGTCCAATATGTAATCCTGTGAATGAACCTGATTCATCAGAGCCTATGTTAATTGGACGTACCCGCCTCACCCCTGAGGAGAGACAGAAGCGTCTTTCAGCTAAAGAATGCTTATATTGTGGGAAGAAGGGGCACTTCATTGCTACATGTTCTCTTCGTTTAAAAGGCCATTCTCACCAGTAAAACAGGAGATACTGGTGGGCGCTTCAAACATTTCTCCTGAGAACCGTCTGACTCTTCAATCTGCAGTTTGTTACAATAACATTAATCTCCCTGTGCAGGCTTTAATTGATTCTGGAGCTGAACAGAATCTAGTCAGTGACTGTGTGGTGGAACAACTTTCTATCCCTCTGGACAGTTTACATCAACCCCTCTCTATGACAGCGCTCACCGGTCAGTCCATTTCCACTATTTCCCATAAGATCACCTCTTTAAAAATCATTGTATCTGGCAACCATCATGAACAGAGTGAATTTTTTGTTTTTCATTCAGAGACCCCTCAAGTTATATTAGGATTTCCCTGGCTCAGAAAACATAACCCTCAAATTGACTGGTCTCATAACCAGATAGTTTCATGGAGTCATTATTGTTCCTCCAACTGCCTTAAATCTGCAATCTCCTCCTCTCCTCCGCCTTGTTATGAAGATGAGGTGGTGGATTTGTCATCTATTCCAACCAGTTACCATGACCTGGCCCCGGTGTTCAGCAAATCCCGAGCTCTCTCATTACCTCCCCACAGGCCATATGACTGTTCCATAGATTTACTACCTGGTGCTCCCTTACCTTCCTGCCGTCTGTATAATCTGTCTGGTCCTGAGAAGCAAACTATGAGGGAATATATTGACGCATCTTTATCCTCAGGCATTATTCGTCCTTCGACGTCCCCAGTTGGAGCTGGGTTTTTCTTCGTCGCCAAGAAGGATAAAACGTTACGGCCTTGTATAGATTACAGAGAACTGAACCAGATCACCATTAAGAATAAATATCCTCTACCTCTTATCGAGTCCATTTACGAGCAACTCAGGGAGGCTTCTATTTTCACTAAGCTTGACCTCCGGAACGCTTATCACCTGGTTCGTATGAAAGAAGGGGACGAATGGAAGACTGCCTTCAGAACCCCTTTTGGACATTTTGAATATCTAGTGATGCCTTTTGGGTTGTCAAATGCTCCTGCTGTGTTTCAGGCCTTGGTCAACGATGTACTGAGGGATTTTTTGTCTCAGTTTGTCTTCGTTTACCTGGACGACATCCTGATCTTCTCCAAGGACCCTCAACAACACACACAACATGTTCGGGCTGTTCTCCAGCGGCTGCTTGAGAACCAACTCTTCGTCAAAGCTGAGAAGTGTGAGTTCAGTGTGCCCTCTGTTGCCTTTTTGGGATTTGTGTTTAAGAGTGGACAGGTCTGGACGGACTCGGAGAAGGTCAAGGCTGTGATGGACTGGCCCACTCCTCTGAACCGCAAACAACTCCAACGCTTCCTGGGCTTCGCCAACTTTTATCGCCGTTTCATCAGGAACTTCAGTCAAGTTGTGTGTCCATTAACCAAACTCACCTCTTCTCTCCGTATTTTCTCTTGGAACAGGGAGGCTGAAGAGGCCTTCATCAAACTCAAGGGACTTTTTTCCTCTGCCCCTGTTCTAACCCATCCTGACACCAGTTTGCAGTTCATTGTTGAGGTTGACGCCTCGGACACCGGCGTGGGTGCTGTTCTCTCGCAGAGGTCCCCTGTTGATGGCAAGGTCCACCCTTGTGCATTTTTTTCTCGCCGCCTTTCTCCTTCTGAGGCCAACTACGACGTGGGAAATCGGGAATTGTTGGCCATCAAATTGGCTCTCGAGGAATGGAGGCATTGGTTAGAGGGGTCCAACCTGCCTTTTATTGTTCTCACCGACCATAAGAACCTTTCTTATCTACGGAGTGCCAAACGACTGAACCCGAGACAGGCCAGGTGGTCCCTGTTTTTCACCAGGTTCAATTTTTCTATCACTTATCGCCCTGGGTCCAAGAATGTTAAGCCTGATGCCCTGTCCAGACAATTCTCGTCTACAGATTCCGCCGAGACCACTGAGGCCATTCTCCCTCGCACCTGTGTTGTTGGTGCCACCTCCTGGGGGATCGAGAGGGACATCATTCAAGCTCAACAGACTGAACCTGATCCTGGTACTGGTCCACCTAATCGTTTGTTTGTTCCCGTGTCTGTGGTCAGCCAGGTCCTGCAATGGGTTCACTGTTCGAAGTTCTCCTGCCATCCTGGTGTCAATCGCATGACTTCCTTCACCAAGCGGCACTTCTGGTGGCCTACCCTTCCCCGTGATGTCAAGCGTTTTGTCGCTGCATGTGCTGTTTGTGCTCGAAATAAAAGCACCCATCAACCTCCTGCGGGTTTCCTCAGGCCCCTTGCTGTTCCTGGTCGTCCTTGGTCCCACATTGCTCTGGACTTCGTGACGGGTTTACCCCCTTCTGAAGGTAACACCGTCATCCTTACCATTGTTGACAGATTCTCTAAAGCTGCACATTTTGTTCCATTAACTAAACTCCCCTCTGCTCTGGAGACCGCTCACCTCATGGTCCAGCATGTCTTTCGACTTCACGGCATTCCTTGTGACATCGTCTCGGATCGTGGTCCCCAATTTGTGTCTCAAGTTTGGAAGGCTTTCTGTCAAGCCCTTGGTGCCTCGGTGAGCTTGTCTTCTGGTTATCATCCCCAAACCAACGGTCAGTCTGAAAGATGCAACCAAGAACTTGAGTCCTCTATTCGCTGTGTCATTGACAATAACCCTGCTGATTGGTCCTCTCTTCTCCCCTGGGTTGAGTATGCCCATAATACTCACACGTCCTCGGCTACGGGCCTCTCTCCTTTTGAAGCATCTCTGGGTTACCTGCCTCCACTGTTTCCCCACCAGGAGGTTGACGTGTCTGTCCCCTCTGTCCAGTACCACCTACGACGTTGCAGACGCATCTGGAGGCAGACCAAGGAGGCTCTTCTTCGGTCCCGTGAACAAACCAGGAGGTGGGCTGATCGTCGCCGTATTCCGGCTCCTCTGTACGCTGTGGGACAGAAGGTATGGCTCTCCACTCAGAACATCTCCCTCAAGGACACCTCCAGAAAACTGGGACCTCGGTTTATTGGACCTTTTCCTGTTGTCAAAATTGTTAACCCCTCTGCTGTTAAACTTCGGCTCCCTCGCTCTATGCGTGTTCATCCCACCTTCCACGTGTCCCAACTCAAGCCCTATGTGGAGGATCCTTTGAATCCTTCCGACCTCGATCGTCCACCCCCTCGTGTGGTTGATGATCAGACTGTGTTCACCGTTCGTCGACTCCTGGATGTTCGGAGACGGGGTCGTGGACATCAGTTTTTGGTTGATTGGGAGGGTTACGGCCCCGAGGAGAGATCTTGGATTCCCAGGTCCTTCATCTTGGATCCTGGTCTCATCACTGACTTTTTTGTGAGACATCCTGACAAGCGCCTTTGATCGCCTGGAGGCGATGTTTGAGGGGGGGGTACTGTTGGGTTTGTGTTTGTGTGTATGTGAGAACTCACCTTGCAGTTGCTGAGTGTTGGAGATGGGAGTTCCTGGGTAACCAGCTGTTGCCAATCCGGTTAACGAGTCCAGCTGCTATTTAAGCCTTGGAGGAGGTTCCAGTCTTTGCTGAATCATTCAGTCACCTTGGGTACTGTGAGACAGCCATTTTAATGTTCTCCTTTGTGAACTTATGTTTAACCAGCTTATGTCTCCCTGTGTTTTCAAGACAAATCTGTGACTCACCTCTGGAACCCAAACTGGACAAGCTGCCTCCAAACTGGACTCCTTCTTTGAGAAAACTCTGTCCTCCAGCCTGACACTCCTCCACCAGCTGCCACCTGCAAGACACTACTTGGGACTCTTGGATAAATACAAGGAATTACTCACCTGATGGACACTCACCTCCTCCCTCTGGTCTGCCTCCTCCAAGTTCCTTCTGTAAGAGAGAGACTTAATTAAACACTAAAACTGCAATATTCCCCAAACATCATCATTAATCTTTTTCCCCCTTTCCTTCCAGGAACCCTGACTTCCTTTACCCCAGCACTGTAAATAAACTCACTTAACTGATTACCTGTGTCTGTGATCCTTCTCAGCCTTGGTCTGAATTTGAGTACGTTTTCAGTAATTGTTTACAACAGATCCTGCTTATTAATCTACATTTTACATAAAAATAATTATAGTTACGATGAAAACGATCATTAAATACGTAATAAAAAAAACCGGTCGATTTCTTTATCCCCCTACTAAAAATGGACTATTCCATCTTGACATCTTCCGGGTTAGAGTTGAACTCAGGGGCTAATTCTGTGGCTAGCTGGCTGCGCTCGGTCTCTTCATAAATCCGTAGAGAACCCCGCTGTTTCAAGCCAAATTAACGTGGCCGGATGATTTTATTGTGTGTTTTGTGATGACCATTCGACGGTGAGTCGTTATTTTTATGTATTTTAGTTACTTTTCATTAAATCTGTTGACTACCTATAGACGCTAACTCTGTGTCCAGCTGGTTGGTTGTGCTGGGTTTCTTGGATAAATCCGTAGAGAACCCCGCTGTTTCAAGCCAAATTAACGTGGCCGGAGTATTTTATTGTGTGTTTTGTGTCGACCATTCGACGGTGACTCGTTAGTTTTATGTATTTGGGTTACTTTTATGTATAAATGCGGTGGCGACACACCCGTGTATTTGAGATTTAAAAGTGGTTTTAGGGATTAAAAGTTCATTCTATTTTTTGTTAATTTCGTGGCCGAATAGAATATATATACGTAAAGTATTAAATAAATCCTTTGATTTTTGTAATTTCATCCTTTTATGATCATTTTTGTTACTTTTCAGTTGGTAGTGTAGTGCAAATTTTGCATAACGCTGCCGGCTATATATAAATATATATATAAGAGATAAGATAAGAGATTTATTTATTAACATTGCACCAGTTAATTAATACAACGTGATTATGTAGCACAGTCGTCCAGAGAGGGAGAGTATGCAAGCTGCAGCATTTCCAAACACATGACATGTTCTTCTGCGCGGCCGCGCTCATCCGTCTCCGGATGAAGGTCAAACAGATATGGAAAAAGGAAAAACACAATAGGTATCATTTGTGATATTCAAAAAAAGAATCTATCAAAGATTGCCTTAAGACACTCTATGATAAAGTCCCAAAAACTCTATCAGCAATAAGCACAACCAGACAAGACATTGTTGCAGATTTGACGACATGCAAGGAGATCAAAAGAGT
>JBBPBX010013415.1:13176-24800 GCA_038048925.1 Garcialebias charrua
ATAGCGGATTAGATTAGCTTCCCCTAATTTTCATAAGACATTTGTGCTTTTGAAATTGTGGACCTAAAAAAAGTTAATAAGCGTTTTAGAAATTGTGGAACTAATTTTTTAATTAGCGTTGCCCACCACTGCCGGTTGGTGACACATAACATACGCGACACATAAGTGGTGACGCATAAAAGATACAACTTATGGCAAAGCAAATTATTTATGTTTTTTTTGCCACTTTATTAGACATATTTGGACTGATGCAACTTGTATGGTGGTGCGACGTGTACGGTGGAAAGTATGCAGGTTGACTGAGTTTTGGTGCTTCATTTATTACTTTCTGAGAGTTGTGCTATTTATTTTTTGACTGATTCATGAGATGTTTTGCTAACAGAGAGTGGGGATTTTAATAGTTAATGCCAAAGTTTTAAACAAAAATCTTGAGCAATGAGTAGTGATAGGATTTGGGTAATAATTTATACACAACAGCATATTTTGACTCTAAATAAGACACTTGTGCATTGTAGTTAAAGTACTGTGCACTCACATTTCTTTGGTTTTCGGTGTGTAATATATATAGAAACACATTTAGTTTCATGTACAAGATCCACCCTAACCCTACACCCAAAAACCTGCATGCTGCTGCAAGATGTCGGGTTAGCTTTAACTGGGCTTGTTAGCTGCAGAAGGCGGCTCCGGTTAATTAAAATAATTCCCCGTTACCGTGGCTGCTTTGGTCAGCCAAACGATACCGAGGGACTGCTGTG
Source organism: Garcialebias charrua (assembly GCA_038048925.1). Taxonomy (NCBI): domain Eukaryota; kingdom Metazoa; phylum Chordata; class Actinopteri; order Cyprinodontiformes; family Rivulidae; genus Garcialebias; species Garcialebias charrua. The sequence continues at coordinate 13,932 of JBBPBX010013415.1, forward strand.
CAGCACAGCTCCTCTCACACGGTGAACAGCACTACTCAACCGCAGCTAGCACCTAATTAGTGCTGGAGGAGGAATATTTTACAGCAAATTAACATGCCGTGCTTTGGCCTGAGCTCTAATTGACGAGCCTCATCTGAGAGCCGACGGAGGGCTGCAGTTTTGCATTCCTCAACTTAAGCACAGAGGGAAAAAAGCGCGTATAGAATATTTAACTATGTCATAATTAAACAGAATCAAAAAGCTGCTTGTTTGGTGGCAGACTCAAGCAGATCTTTTTTTTTCTGTAGTTATGTAGTTTTGCAGACTCATTGAAAGGGCCTGCATCCGCCCGTGACCTCTGCTGCAGTTGTTCCTGCATTTTAGCGAGTTGGGGTGTCACCTAAATTAAAGGGCAGCCACGGACATGAGGGTGCTGTATCCCTACACATGATCAGATCAAAACTCAAAAGTCCACTAAAATAAAACTGGACTGTACATGGGCTGCATCCACAGTAACAGGAAAGGATCCAACAAACAATTGTCTCATCAAGCTACTCTGATAACATTCAAAATACATATTTTCTAAGGCTTTGAATAAACTGTAGCACATGGCACTAGTTTAAAAAAAGATTTCAAACTGCTCTAAAGTATAATCAAAGTTTGTTGAAGGGCAGTGGACTCAAATATTATGATCAGGAAGATTTTTTTATCTTTTGCATTCCCTTAAAGCTGCACTATGTAACTTTGTAATGCAGTCTGTAACTTTTCTAACAATATATTTTTAACATATTTCTTCACTGTCACTATCTACTGACAGACTGATGTTAGACAAAGTAATATCTGAAAAAAACTATAGTCCCCTTGCTTCTCTATCAGCATTTATAAAAACACTAAAAACACAGAGTGACCCGGACAATGACCAGCCAATAAAAACAGAGTTGTTTGTCACGCCCCAACCCACGCCCCCGCCTGTCCCAGCCTCAGCGCCGCGCACATTCTCATTCAAAGGATTGCAAAGCGATGCAGGACTGATTTGTATGTGACACAAATGTATTAAATATCCCTTCTTCATCCCAGAGCTGGACTTTTATTTTGTTTTTTTGCCAAAAGTCAAGTGATCGCTTCATCCTTCACTCACAGGAATGAGGAAATTGATTTGTCACGACTCACGAGCGAATTAAATCATGTCCAAAGTGGCTGGTGAAGCTCTGCTGATTTCAGGGTGTTTTTGTGTTGTTGGACGAGTGATTCATGGTTTTATTATATTTTTTAGAACGTTTTATTATCATATAAACACAGAACTTTGCAGCGTCTGCCACAGGACATGTAGTGGGGGCGGATTATTCCAGACATACCAGACATCGACTGACAGACATGAGGAAGTCACGAGCGAATTAAATCATGTCCAACGTTGCTGCGTGAACCTCTGCTGATTTCTGCTGGTTTTTGTGTTGTTGGACAAGTGCTCCATGGTTTTATTATAATTTTTAAAAAGTTTTATTAACATATAATCACAGAACTTCGCGGCGCAGACAGGACATGTAGTGGGGGCGGAGCATTCCAGACCTGCACTGACAGAAAGAGGAAGTCACGAGCGAATTAAATCATGTCCAACGTGGCTTTGAAGCTCTGATGATTTCTGCTGGTTTTTGTGTTGTTGGACAAGTGCTCTATGGTTTTATTATATTTTTAAAACGTTTTATTAACATATAATCACAGAATATTGAAGCGCTCCGAGCGGACACACAGCAGGGGGCGGAGCTGCAGAACTCAAGTCCAACAGAGAACGGACTGTGGCTACCCCTCAGAGTCATATGGCTCTAAGGGGAAGGAGCAGAATGCTTTTACCTGATGAAATTTTTTCTAAGTCCCAGCGTACTGCAGAAATTACATAGTGAACCTTTAAATACAGTGTTGAAGTACAGTTGTGCTTTATGACTGCAGCATAGAGATATTCTAATCATGGAAGCAAATAAACTGGTGTGGGTTGTCATTCATACAGGGCATGGTAAATCCGCCTCAAAAAGGGTTTTAATTAAACCAACTGGACGTTGAATCTGTCTCTCTTCCCATCTACAGAGATTTCGCAATCCAAGCTTTACAAAGGGCATGTGAACTTCTATTGTGCATGCTACTGACATTTCAGACTTTGGATTACCTCACTACTAGAAGCAGCTGAGAAGATCGTCGGCACCTCCTTGCCCTCACTGCAGGACTTACACAGCAACCGCCTCACTCGGAAAGCCCTCTGCATGGCAGGTGATCCCACACACCCACTACACAGCCGCTTTAGACTGCTGCCATCAGGGAGGAGACTGAGAAGTCTCCAGGCTCGAACCAGCAGACTGAGAGACAGCTCTGTTCATCAGGCAGTCAGGATGCTAAACACTCTGCCTGCTCTGCCTCCCCTCCCATTTGAACTGCCTTAACACAAAAAACTTTCTCACACATTACCACACAACACAAAGATTTTAACACTGGACTCTGTGTCATCAAACGGGTTATTCACTAAACTCTCGGTCATGTGCTCATTCAGTTTGCACTACTTCTCATATTTGCACTAATGTTTGTATTACATTACTGCCTATAGTCATACTACTGTTTACATTCACTGTTTACATTTATTAATACTGTTTACATTTATTACTACTGTTTACATTTACACTACTTTTATATCTACACTACTGCTGATACATATACAGTATTCTCTGACTAGCCTTATTTAAGGATGCCCAATGTGCCTTATGTGCCTTACTGCATATGCCACTTTGCCTCTATACCAACATCAACTACCTCATACATATACTGTGTACATTAACTCATATGCTGCTTTGCCACTCTTTGCAAATGTCAATGCTAGAACCTTCAGTTTATTTTATAGATATACTTTTTATACTACTATGCAAAAACTCAGGACAGTATTACACTTTTATTATTTCATTTTATGCTTATGTTCATTAAATGTTTAGTGTTTTAGTGCTGGTGTAAATTTTCATACTTTTATACTACTATGCAAAAACTCAGGACAGTGTTACACTTTTACTATTTTATGCTATGTTTATTAAATGTTTTAGTGTTTTAGTGTTTGAATGGTTAGTGTTGCATGAGGGACTGAGAGAAACACAATTTCAATCCTGTGTATGTCCTGTACATATTGCAGTTCTGACAATAAAGTTGACTTTGACTTTTGCCTTTTTTTAACTATCCATAATGTGCAATCTTCACATGTATGCAATTGCAAAACAACTTTTAATTTTTACTTTTATAGTGCTATATCCTCCTCCACCAAAACCCTCAGCATTGGCTCTCCTCAAGGATGTGTGTTGAGCCCTCTTCTGTTCACTCTGCTCACATATGATTGTGCAGCTACACATCCAGGCTGTCATATTGTAAAGTTTGTAGATGAAACAGCTGTGGTGGGATGTATCACAAACAATGATGAGTCCAGCTACAGGCAGGAGGTGGAACACCTGGAGAGCTGGTGCAAAGAGAATAACCTTCACATGAATGTGAAGAAGACAAAGGAGATGATTGTGGACTTCAGAAGGAACAAACACACCCACACCCCACTGAACATAAGAGGGTCTGCAGTGGAAGTGGTATCCAGCTACAAATACTTGGGTGTACACATGAACGATAACCTCAGCTGGAGCAACAACACAACCAGTCTGATCAAGAAAGGTAATCAGAGACTCTACTTCCTCAGACGGCTGAGACGAGCTGGTCTGAGAAGCCCAGTTCTCACCTCCTAGGTGTGCAGTGGAGAGCATCCTGTGCTCCAGCATCAATGTGCATGGAGGCTGCACAGCTGCAGAAAGAAAAGCTTTACAGAGAGTGGTGAAGGCTGCACAGAAGATGTTGGAGTCAGTCTCCCCACCATCACAGACATCTACACCTCCAGATGCAGGAAGAGAGCCACCTGCATCATGAAGGACCCCACTCACCCAGCACACACACTTTTTGCCCCACTCCTCTCAGGAAGGAGGTTGAGGAGCATCAAATGTAGAACCACTAGACTGAGGAACAGCTTCTACCCTGATGCTGTTAGACTCATGAATATCTAACCAGGATAATCACTGTGAAATATCACATCATGTTGCTGCTGATCTGTTTCATGTTGCTGTGTTCATTCGTGCTCATCTGCTCATACAGACTCATGTTCGTGCTGCTGTTTGAAGTAATGTTTTTTTATGATATCAGTGCTTAGTGTATTTTTAGTTGATGTTTTTCTTAGTTCATATCTTAGATGTTACTGCTGTTTTTATTTTACATTTTATTGTTGGATGTAACTGAGAACCTGTGCACATAATCTCGTTTCATCACATGTACCACATGTGGTGCGAATGACAATAAATAATCTCTGATTCTGACTCTGACTATATCTGTAGCGGGGTTTTTTTTAAATATTTTTAGGTGTGTTTTTTAAAGCATGTTCGCACCGAAAAAAGAGTGGCTCTCATTCTCATTGTACTTGTGTATAATGACAATAAAGGCATTCTGATTCTGTTCTGCCAGCTAGATTCACAAGCAGATTCAATTCACCTCCCCTCACAACAGAGAGTCATCCGGCTCTTTGTTTGCCTGGCTCGCAAATATATGTTGTGGTCACATGCGTGAAGGTGTCTATTAGAGAGAAATTTATTAGTACCGTAATCAAGCTGAAGGCTCCACTCTAGGTTTTAGAAAACTTAAATCTGAGACCTTCTCCTCTCTTGGCTTATCTCATTTGACATAAATGGCTTCCTTCACTCCGCCCCTCAAACCATCAGCCTTCTCTGTCCAAAATCTAAACACGTCTGTTATCTTTGAAGTGTAGCTGCACAGCTTGAAGAGATAGTTCTCTGGTGTAGAGTCATGTGTCTGTGGAGAAGTTCAATTTCTCCAATACAGAGGTGTCTGAATATTCCTCGGAGCGCTGAACTGCAGACACCACACCACTCAGTTTGGGTTTGGGGGTTCTGTTCTTGGGATGGACCTACCTCTGTCTGAGGGTCCTGTTAGGATTAAAATGTACTAGGATGTCATGTTTGGAGAAAATCCTTCTGAGTTTCTGAGATATTCCAAAAATATGAGGGATGAGTGTTTTTGCTTTTGTTCTTCTCACTGTTTTGTTCAGTGCCGTAATTTTAAAATGTCCTCGCTGACTTGAGAAAAGTCCAGTTAGTACATCCACAGGTTTGGTGAACTTTCTTGATGTGTTTCTGTTCCTTTCCCTTTCTTTCTGTCCTTATGGGAACATATAATAATAATAATAATAATAATGAATCCAATTTATAACGCACTTTTCATTAATGAAAATCTCAAAGTGCTACAAGGAGCAACAGAATTAAATGACAATAAAACAAATAATAAAACAATTAAAATCAATAACAATATCAGCTAAGATCAAAAGTAGAATCATGAGGAGGTAGAGTATGCTTGGTCGAAAAGAAAGGTCTTCAAGCCGCTCTTAAAGTCAACCACAGACTGTGGGGCTCTAGACAGTCAGGAAGAGAGTTCCACAGGCGGGGGGCAGCCACACTGAAAGCCCGGTCTCCCATGGTCCTTTAGGTGTGTTTTTTAAAGCATGTTCGCACCGGCCTGATGATGTACAGCTCTAATGACAGAACGTTTTCATTCCAGTGAAACTCAGACAGAAGGTACTGATCTGTATGAGTTGGACACAACTCTGGTTCATTCCTTGATTTAATCAGTTAAATGATAAATAAATAAATAAATAAATAAATAAATAAATAAATAACAACAACAACAACAACAACAACAACAAAACTTCTGAAAAAGGAGAAGTGCTGGACTGAAAACAGGCGGAAAAAGCAGAAGTTTGAAGAAAAAAATCTGAAAAGACCTGAAGAAAACTAGAACTATCGATCAAAACCACTTTAAAATAATACAAACATACAGTATGTGATGCCTTGGAAGCAAAATATTTAAAAAATGAGGAATAACTTAAGACTTTATTGTTGTACTAAGGATAAGACTCATGAGAGGCATACTTTAAAAAAAGGCTTTTTCAAAGCAACATAATATGATTATCTTGGAACTTGAAATGGGCTTGTGGTAAATTCTAATCCCTTAATGATTATTTGACTTTTCTTCATCCTGAGAAGGAGATGCGGAAAATCATGAACCAATAAACAGAAACTATAACTGCAGTCTGAAAGGTTTATTAGAATCTGGGTGAGTAAGTAGGGCACAGATTTAACACCTGCTTACACGTTAAGGTGAAACACAGACACAAAGTTTTTATTATGCTGTGACTAAAGGATTGAAATTGACTCGGAGTGGTCTGTTGCATCTGATATAATTTAGTGCACACCATCATCTACGGAAGCGTATTGCAGTCAACCATGGAAACATTTTTTTTGGAGCTTATGTAGTAATCAAGTGATACGTATGTAGTAAAAACGTGATACTATGTAGTAAAAACGTGATACTATGTAGAAATAACGTGATACGTATGTAGTAAAAATGTGATAGTATGTAGTAAAAACGTGATACTATGTAGTAAAAACGTGATACTATGTAGTAAAAACGTGATACGTATTTAGTAATAGCGTGATAAGTATAGATGTAGCATTCGCGTAGCCAGTATTTTAGGAGGGGGCGGTTCCTTTAAATATATAGTAGACCTGTAAAAAGCCACATGCCTCAGTAGCACAATGGAAAGCGCGTCTGCTTTCTGCTCCAACGACCCAGGTTCGATCCTGACCTGGTTGAACTTATTTTTAGGGATGGGGCAGATCCGATCCAGTATCGGTATTGGTATCCGATACCAGCCTTGTTTACATATCGGATTTTCAGAGCAGAGACTGCCATCTTTCCGATCCATGATACACTGCAGTTGTCTTCAAACTATGGAATGGATTTCCTGAACGGAGGCGTGTTTTATGAGCCCAGAGTAGTAAGACCCGCCTCACATTCAGGAAATCCATTTCCTAGTTTGCCCCTTGCAGCCAGGTAAAACGTGAGTAAACACAGAGAGGACTGGAGGACTGTGGCTAACGGCTAACCAACTTTTCATCTTGGCATCAGAGTCGGTCAGAGTTTATTGATTTTTGCATGTCCGCGAACATGTCTGCTGTGTGGATGTGTTTTACTCTTGAAGCACCGCAAAGCAAGACAGCAGCGACGTGTACGTGTCTGCAGAGCCGCGTGCGTGTCTGCAGAGCCGCTGTCCAGAGAGGAGGAAGCTCCGTCGCGTCATATAATACCACAAACGTGATGAAACATTTGAAAAAGACCACAGTAAAGAGCATGACGATTGTTTAGCCCGGCGGGAGAAAGACAAACGGAGCCGACAGAAATCACTTCTGGACTCGTTTCAACAGCAAGGTAAACTTCCGCTGGACAACGTGAAAGCTAAAGGGATAACCCAGAAACTGCTAAACAACTTGTCAGGAACACTGTCAGCCAACCTGTGGGGTTTGCTGGAAAAGATTGTGACTTTGCTGGAACCCTTTGAGGAGTTAACCAGAGAAATCAGCTCAGCGAGCTCCTCTGCAGCTGATGTGATCCCAGCGTCACCATTTTAAACAGCTGCTCGCTGATAACAGTGTGGACAGTGGCATCAAAACTTTGAGAAGCAGCCTCCTCCAAGCTGTCAGCAGGTGATTCCATGACATCCAAAGTGAACCCCTGTATGCTGTTGGACAGGTGAGGCATATTTTTGAATGTCTTGTAAATGTCTCCAAAGCTCTGTGGGATTATGAAAAACAAAAGGCTGAGCTGTGGCAGCCATCTTAAACTGGATGTACTTTAAAAGTCAACCAGTCGTAGAGAGCCCTTCAGTGATTATCTCTTGAAAGTTTAATCAAAATCTGTCCAGCGGGTCATGAGATATTTTGCTAACAGACGGCACCATTGATTCCAAATAAATAACGTTATAATTTTAAAGAAAGATCTTATGCATTCTACTAGTCCCTTGAATATGCTTTGGGAATGAGTCTCAGCTACTACCGCACCACATTTCATCTAGATTTTTTGTCAAATTGACTGAGTTGTAGTCAATTTTGTGTTGTTTTCAGTTGGCTGTGGCAGCCATCTTAAACTGGATGTACTTTAAAAGTCAACCAGTCGTAGAGAGCCTTTCAGTGATTATCTCTTGAAAGTTTAATCAAAATCTGTCCAGCGGGTCATGAGATATTTTGCTAACAGACGACACCATTGATTCCAAATAAATAACGTTGTAATTTTAAAGAAAGATCTTATGCATTCTACTAATCCCTTGAATATGCTTTGGGAATGAGTCTCAGCTACTACCACACAAATTTTATCTAAATTTTTTGTCAAATTGACTGAGTTGTAGTCAATTTTGTGTTGTATAAGTTCAGTTAGCTGTGGCAGCCATCTTCAATTGGATGTACTTTAAAAGTCAACCAGTCGTAGAGAGCCCTTCAGTGATTATTTCTTGAAAGTTTAAACAAAATCTGTTCAGTTGTTCATAAGATATTTTGCTAACAGACAGATGCAGAATACAAACATAATTGTTGACTTTTGGAAGCATGTGATGAAAAAGAGACTGGGTGAAAGTAACTACAGTACTTAAAAGTACCGGTAGTTAGTTACACGTTTTGTGTTAGCAGAATTTGCACAGCCAAGAGAAGATTAATCTTCTCTCTAAGTACAGTGTATACAAATACTGTATATTTATGCATGCCCAAAAAGGCAACTTGAGGTAAGTTTTATTAATGTTGGATAAGTTTCTTAGTTACAATTAAATCCTGCTAACACAAAACGTGTTTTTTTATTCCTTGCTTTAAAGTGGATATTAGTGGCTGAGGCTGTAATAATTTATTACAGCCTCATAAGGCACCTGAATGGTATCGGATCGGAAAAGTATCGGTATCGATCGATACCCAGTTTTACAGTATCTGTATCGGATCGGAAGTGAAAAATGTGGATCGGTGCATCCCTACGTTATTTTACTTTTTTATTTTTATTGGATAAAAAAAAAAGGAGTTTGTGTTAACCACAGGCCAGTTTACACGGCGCGTATTTTGAGTGTAACCGCTACTTTCTCTTTGCGACTTTACTTATCGCCTACACGACGCTGCTGGCCCCCCTCGATGACTCCGATGGTTTTTGAACCCTGCTCTCAAAGTGGAACTTTTTCGCTGACCCCCCGTTGATAATGTAAACATCTCCCGTGGAGCTTTTGTTTGAACACATGCACGCAGCACGCACGCGCAGACAGCCGGCATTTTAACAATGGCGGTGGACTGGACAGTGGACACACGCACCACTTTCTGAACTATAGCTGATGGAATATATTTTGATTCTCATATTTAATTATTCTACACCTTACCTGCATCTGTGTTGGAAGAGAGCCAGCTGCCTGGATCCAGTTGTCTGTTAACGAGGCAGTCGGACATTTCACGTGTCACGCTGCACTATAACATACTAAATGTGCTATATATTAACAGTTTAACAATAATAAACAGTATTTATGTTAGCGTGGGAGATATTTACATTTATCTGAGCTAAATGAAGCTATCTGGACTCGTTACGTCATGCCTAACATGCTGCTGAAAATGAAGACACCAGGTTGATTTTTAATTTATTTATTTATCCAACACCACAAACTCATGTCACAAACACTGAGAATTAAATTGAACACTTTTAAAAACACGTTAACCGAACTTTAATGAACTGGACTCTGTTGTTTTCATCCTGCTGGACACTGGACCCACATCCGAACCGCCGGTCCGCTTCGTGGAACGACAGCTTCGACCTCGCAGGAAAAAAATAAAAATAAAACCTCAGTTGGTTGTTCTGTGATCGAACTAAACACAAGGAAAGATTATTAAGAACATGGTTTACCTTGTAGCGCTGCTGTAAATCAGCTGATTCTCACGGACTAAAGTCAGACATGTTGACGCGGTTCCGGTCCAGTCAGCAACTGGTGTGCAGCTTGCTAGATGAAGCGGCCCCACTTGGTGTCAAATCTGTTGACTCTTATCCAAATTCCAGCTTTAACTTGTTGTTAACTTGTTGACAACAACTTCTAGTAGCTGAACTTTTAGCCAGAGAGGAAAACAGGCTGCCTCGTCTGCTCTGTTTACATCAGGCAGCAGTGGCACGCATGCGCAGTAGTGAAGGTTCCAAAAATCACAGCGCCATCTAATGGCCCAGCATGGTAACTACAGTAAATTCATGAGTACGGGGGGTGGATGGGGGAGAGAGTCGTATCCACAGAATTCGCCCATGTCAACGCAAAACTTTCAACCTAATTAACATACCCAAAAGTTGCGTTTCCCCCACACAGTGTCCGTGTAAACAGGGCCTAAGTCTTCGACATTAGCGGCGTCTCCATACCTTCTCTTTCCACCTCTCTTAACACAGAACTTGTGTTGTGCGGGAGTTGTAGGCGAGACCACAACTCCCGCACAACACAAGTTCTGTGTTAAGAGAGGTGGAAAGAGAAGGTATGGAGACGCCGCTAATGTCGAACCAGTTAACACCATAGACTTAATATGCCTGTGGTTAACACAAACTCCTTTTTTTTATCCAATAAAAAAATAAAAAAGTAAAATAAGTTCAACCAGGTCAGGATCGAACCTGGGTCGTTGGAGCAGAAAGCAGACGCACTTTCCATTGTGCTACTGAGGCATGTGGCCTTTTACAGGTCTACTACAGTATATAGTTAAAGGAACTGCCCCTCCTAAGATACTGGCTACGCGAATGCTACATCTATAGTTATCACGCTATTACTAAATACGTATCACGTTTTTACTACATAGTATCACGTTTTTACTACATACGTATCACGTTTTTACTACATACGTATCACGTTATTTCTACATAGTATCATGTTTTTACTACATAGTATCACGTTACAGTACCTGTATTACTACATAGTATCACGTTTTTACGTATCACGTGATTACTACA
>JBBPBX010013415.1:28152-52432 GCA_038048925.1 Garcialebias charrua
TCGCTCGTAAGTCGGGGACTACCTGTATACTGTATATATAATACATATATATATATACTTATAAATATATATATACATATATATATACATACTGTATATATATATATACATATACATATATATATACATATACATATATATATACATATACATATATATATATATATACATATATATATATATATATATATATATATATATATCTATATATATATATATATATATATATATATATATGTATATATATAATAATTTAACCCTATTTATCTGAGGAGCAGACTGCTTTGAATTTAACTTCATCACACGGTTGCTTTTATAGTTCCTTTTTATCTTGATGTTATTCAATGTTCACTCACTGAAGCACTTTGAGATCCATTGTCATTGTGTATGTAAAGTGCATTATAAATAAAAGTTATATTATTATTTTTGTTAAAAAGTAATTTATCCAATCATCCCTACAAAAAGTTATTTGTATTGTATACAGTAGTCCCTCGTTTATCGCGGGTGTTGGGGTCCCCAACACCCCACTGCAATAAGTGAACGTGAGCTTGTGATCGGAACATCGCCGGTTCAAGCCCCAGTACCGACAACATTAAAAATGTGGGTGGGATAAGTGAAGCAGTCACACCTGTTTCCACCCTCATTCGCCCCACTCTGGGCCCTTGAGCAAGGCCCTTAACCCCCAGCATGTGCTCCTTCGGGTGTCCTACAGCAGCTCTCTGCTCCACACAGAGGGCTGTGGTAGCTCGGTGGTCTGTGGTTGCATCAGGAAGGGCATCCGGTGTAAAAATAACTGCCAAGTCTTCGTGCAACTTAGTTCCCTGTGGCGACCTCTGAAGAAGGGAGCAGCTGAAAAGCATTTTAAACCCTTTCCCACACTCTTGCAATGTTCCTAACAGTTTTCCAAACTCTTAAACCTTTAAAAAATATTAATCTTAAATGGGTACTCACCAGAGAAGATGAAGAAGAGATGGAGATGAAGAATTAGCTGTCCAGGGATGATGATGAAGGTGATAAGGTGATGAAGATGAGATGAAACATGGGGCTTTGGCTTTCTCCTTAATAATAAAAGTGTGAGATTACATCCTTTTCCAGAACAGTCTTGTTTCGTCCACGTCTCGTTTCGTCCACGTTAAAAACTTGTTCAGGCCTGTATCCCCCCTCGACGATCAGATCTTTGAACGTCGTGTTAACAAACTCCTCCGCTCCTGCTGTGTCAGCGGACGCAGCCTGTCCATGCAGAGAAACACTTTTAATCCAAATCGTTGTTGAAATTTGTCGAACTAGCCCATTCCACTTTTTCTTTAATCGTCAGCATCTTCTGCTGGCATTTTGGTTTGCCGCCAGAAACTTGAACATACAGCCATAAGAAGTCCAGTTGAAGTCCAGCTGAAAAAGAGTGCAGGTAAACCGATGGCAACTGAACCAATCAGTGGCCGGAGACACTACAGCATTGACTTAAAGTGTGTGTGACATGATTTTTGAACTTTGCATAAAATGACACAACATATCTTGCATCATTCAACTATGTTCGTTGTTGCAAACAAAATGATAAACTAATGAAAATTCGTTTCAAAGTGAGTTTAAAATTTGCGCCGTGTTTCTTCACGGGACATCCGGGTACTTCCGCATGCGATTTCTGTGACGTACGAACAGGAATGTCACCTAGAACGCCCTTTTACATAACAATGGCGCACAATAGAAACCGACGAATTTAGCAATCTAAGTTTAGATTTGAGCGATTTGTCTTCAGTTTGGGAAGCCGAAGTTAGTTCAGGGGGTTGAACAAGAAACAGCAGGTTCTGCCTAACCGTTCAGGTGGAGCGAGGGGGGCTCCGAGGGGGACAGCTTTGTTTGTTTTGTCCAGTCTTGACGAAGTTTTTCATCTTTTGGGAAAGTGAAAAGGCTCACTTGTTCACTGATGATATTAGAACACCCAAATGCGACACAAGGTAACAGCATTTTTCAAGTTATATTAAAAAAAAGGCGATCTTGCAGACATATGCGTTATCCTAGCAGATGCAGACAGACTGACATTCCTGTTTGTATGTCACAGACCTCGCATGCGGAAGTACCCGTATGTCCCGTGAAGAAACAGCACAAATTTTAAACTCGCTTTGAAACAAATTTTCATTAATTTATCATTTTATTGTAACAACGAACATAGTTGAATGATACAAGATATAGATGTTGTGCCATTTTATGCAAAGTTCCAAAATCATGTCACACACACTTTTAAGGGCAATGTAGTCCTTATGAGTGGCGATTACAATACGATGGAGGCTGATTGAAAGAAAACTACAAAATGGCGGCGCCTGTCCAAATTATTATTCTTTTGTCATCAACTTTTTCTCTTCCACGAGTTATGTACAGTGATATTACTGTACGGTCTACAATTGTCTTTTACAGTTTGTTTTGTCCAATAAATGTATTTTGGCCTGTACGTCCACAAACCACGAGCGAGCGAGTCCGCAGAAGTCGAGCCGCGTAGTAGCGAGGGACTACTGTACTTCCTTCTTGCCTTGAAAACTTGCACACCAACCCTTCCTTTTTCTCCTCAGTGTTTTGCTTCTACCTTCTGTCATGTTTAAATTTCTGTCCCTGCTCTCGTTTATCCTTCTGTTTTTCTCTTGTTCTCATTTCCTCATCTTTTCTCTTTCTTCGTTCCTGTTTTCCACCTTTGCTGTCGGTTTCCCCTGAGCGGCGCTCAGATCTACAACAAGAACATGATCGTGGACACCTTCCTGGGTCAGGTGGTCTTGTTCAGCGGGCCCAACGAGCGGCTGGAGCAGCACACGCTTCACCTCCGCGACAAAGGCAGCCGGCAGGACAATGACCTCCCGGGCATGCTCACTGTGCGCCTCTTCACTTCCACCACGCTCACCAACATCTGACGAGATCATTACTACAATTAAACTGATCCAGTTCTGTCCACTGCTCACAGTCAACCATTATTTTAAGCTCATTGTGTCTTTTTTTGTTGCTAGCTTGTTTTCCTTATTTTGTCACTACTGTGTTTACATTTTGTCTCAGTTTATGGAGTTTTTGAATTCCTGCATCTGTAAACTTAGATGACAGGAATCATAGCTCATCCTTAAACATATTTCTCCTAAAAATTTCAGTTTTTTTACTGTCTGCCTCAGAAATTTGTTCTGAACGTCAGCTTCATTGTTTGTTTAGTTGCCAGTATCTCCAGCAATTTCTGAGCTGTTTGTAGGGATGCACGATATTATCGGCATGGTATTGTATTGGCCGATATTAGCGATAAAGTTAAATATCGGCCATTCCATCAAAATAACATCAATATAAAAGGCGTTGTTTTTTAAAATACAGGTAGTCCCCGACCTACGACGGAGTTCTGTTCCTACGCGCCGTCGTAAACCGAATTTCGACGTAAGTCTGAACATGCGTACAAATTGCACCTTATACATACAATACTGTATTTTACCAAGCACTTAGCCTATCCTAACACAGTACCCTACACATTTATCAAAAAACACATAAATTTGGAGCCATAATGAAGGGGAAAAAATAGTTAATTTCCTACTGGGAGCTGGTGAAGCCTTCCTCTGTCTGTTAGCATGTTAGCTCGTTGCTTCTCCAAGCTCTGAGGCTGCCTGTACTTTTCTACTGCTTTGCGCGGTCCAGAGCGTTTACAGTAAGGTCTGTTAGCATGTTAGCTCGTTGCTCCTCCAAGATCTGAGGCTGCCTGTACTTTTCTACTGCTTTGCGCGGTCCAGAGCGTTTACATTAAGGTCTGTTAGCAAGTTAGCTCGTTGCTCCTCCGCTGTTTCTTCCGTCAAGCTCTGCTTCTTCCGTCTAACCGGAAGTAAAACTGGAACTCGGCTTTTCAAAATAACATTTTTAAAATTATTATTATTATTTATTTTTTAATGGGAGATGCGTCGTAACCATGAAACTTCATAACTCGAGACCGTCGTAACCCGAGGACTACCTGTATATATTTATATAGTGTGTTATCATTTTCAGCCCCCTTTTTGGCATCTGCATTTGGTAGTGGGCCAAATTGACAAACACCATGCAGAATAATGTAGTAGTTTAACTTCACAGCAGAGAAAGTTATGTAGTCTCTGTAAATAGGTCTAGGAAAAAAAAAATTGGTACAGGTTATCGGCCAGATAAGTTTTATCGGATATCGGCCAAAAATCCAATATCGTGCATCCGTAGTTGTTAGTTCTTGTTTTTTATTCAGATGCTTACCCATACAGGTAGACATGCACAGATAATACATATGCACACATTTCTGCACTCTCCTTGCATGTGCCAATTTTTCCAAGGGCTATGCATTGCCTTAAGGCTGAGTCTGTCTCTTTTATGAGGAGGGGTGAGACGGGCAGGGGAGGGGAGTTACGTCAAAAACTATCAACTGTTCTCAGTGTTAACACAGCCTCCATTTTTATTTCTTAACGTCTGCATTACTACTTGTTTACTTTGTTTTGTGTCTGATATCCACCATCTCCTACTGCTTCCTCTGTCACACCCCTACCCAGCCCAGACACCTCATCTCTTTGTCAGTTTGCAGGTGCTTTGAAGAGCATGCAACACTGTCTGTCTCTTGTGAACTTTACAAACAAAAGCCAACAGCAGCTACTGTATTGCCTCTCTACCTGGAGCATTTATTTTTGTTGTTGTGCTGTGTTTGTGCTCACGTGTGAAGTCTCGCCTCCGGTCTTCCATTACTTGTACCGCTTATAACTCCAGAAACGCTTGCCGCCGGTTGCTATGGACGACCTCTAAACTGCATGGCTTGAAAAGAAAACAAAGAACCGAACTCTCTGCCTGTGCTGCACACCTCTCCAGTCGTAGCTTAGCAGCCGGCGCTTTCAATAGTGCTACCCTTCCTGTTTGGATCACCTTCCCCTTCATGCGGAGGGCAAAGATTCACTTTGGCATGAATCAAGTGCTTTATGGGACCAAAGATGAGCCAGACCTTCTGTTCTGTTAGTCTCGTTCAGAATGCTCTGGCCTGGCCCAGCCCAAGCCTAGCTACAAACCACCACCCCCTGTGCCACATCATCTCTTAACGGCAACACCACTGCCTGACGCTTCCTTTGACGAGAGTCTCATGGGTCGACCTGAAAAACTCAAGTCGTGATCCAAACAAACACAGCGTCTGTGCTTCTGCTGTTGGCACGGAGCAGACATGAGTGTGGGTCTGAGTGACTGTGTATGTGTGTATATGTGTGTGTGTGTTGCTAGTTTCAGCCTTGCTTTGAATGAGATTTTGTGGAATTGCTTGAGTGAGTGCTTGTCTTTTGATCTGGAAGAAAATTGTTGTTGTGGAAAGGTGTGACCAGAGGGGTGGTTTAAGGAAAAACACACCTTGCACTTTATTTAGTTGTGAGGCGTTTAAAGACGCTCAAAGAGAACAAACAGGGGATTCAGCTAAGGAGATGTCCTGCCAAACAACCTGCGTCATCACCTTGAGCTTGGATTTGCCTCCACAGCAGGAAAACAGCACGGATGAACTTCTGACTTAACATGTTTTTGCATATTGAACCACAAGTGGTACAAATGTAATCTCTTATGAACCATGACACGTTTTGAGTCGATAGCGTGATTATCCAGTCTAACCTTACAGCTCCGAGTGGGCTTTGCTTTACTTTTGTTTGTTCAAAAGTGCAGGTTTTATACACATTTGATTAGCCTCTCTTTTTCTTCTGTTAGAATTAAAAATGTACTTTGTCACCATTAAGACATTTTCTTTGAATGTAAGATGGTTTGTGGACTGGTCTCACTGACCACCTATCAGATCTGTTTTCCTGGCTTTCTTTCTGCGCCTTTTTTTACAACTTGAACTGTCAAACATGGCATTTAATTGGGCACACAAATTTATATACAGCATCCCTATAAATGTGTCGTGCATGAGTTATTTTTCAATGTGTTCATGGCCTTGTATTGTACTGTTCAATTGTTACTATGTATTTTCTTTCTATTTCAAATGTCTTGGAAATGCTAGTTTTGAGGAATTGGCATGTCTACAGTGCATCTCATTTCAGTCTGATCATATCAAACGGTTTGAAACGGTTGTCTTGTATTGCAGTGATGCATTCATTATGCCTCGAGCATCTGTGAACATTAGCAACGGTTCTTGACTACTGTCTAGGTGCTACTCATCTTCTTTTGTGCTGTTTTTTCGAGTTTGGCAGAAAGTGAGAGCTACATAAACAGACCGATAACGAAAACCTGCATCAGTGTCTAAAACTGTAGTGCCAAGTTGTTAAAGATTTAAAGTATTGTTGGATTTTATTTATAGATATTGGAGTGGAAAAAGAGAAGCCACTCTTCCTTATAACGTACTGTTCAAGTGCCCTTGTGCAAGGCACTGGAGCCCAAACTGTATTTCAATAACTCAGTGTTACTCTGCTTCTGGGACATTGGTAATGTCTTCTGGTTGATTCTGTGTTTATCTTTAATGTCGGATACAAACACCTGAGTGATGGATGAAAGTTTTTTTGTGAGGATCGAGTTGTGCCAAAGGTATCGTCTGCCACGTGGAGGTTGAGAACTGCTGCAGCGGTTGTTTGTTACAGAGCTCAGTATACATAACAAAGTATTTACTAATCAGAGCCTAGTAGCCTTGACATTTTTTGTCTGTAACAGTTGCAACTTTCAGGTTTCCCCTGGTTCTTCTCTGCTGTGCTTCAACTCTTCCAACAAAGTGGATTCCCTTTTTTTGGGCAACAAAAAAGCCACAAGTTGGTGCCTGCAGCAGCTGCAGAAGAGTCTTTGGTTAGACCGCTTTTTCAAAATCACAGATTGTTTTGGTTTCAAGCTTGTTTTACTGTGTGAATGAATGACTCGTTGCATTTTTAGTGGCCGTGTGATGATGCATTGGTTGTAGAAATGTCCTGTATGTATCTGGGTGGATCCATTCTGCCACAGAAGAAGAACAAGGAGGAACCAGAGGAACCTCATAAGTTTTACTTTCATGTTTTGTTTTGGGCAACAGTTTAAAGTTTTACTTTGTTTTTCATGCTATAACTCTTACTTTTTTTCAATATGTAACACATCTGGCACAAGTTTTAGCTTCCTTCCCAGTTTGCAACGCTTTTCCTTGGTCAACACTTCAAGTTGTAATGATCGTGTTTTCTGTTTTAGATTATTGGACAAAAAAAGTTTTTAAGAGCAATCTACTTTTAAATTAGAATGATTGGTGTCTTTGAGGATTTAAATGCCCTTAGCATTTATTATTATTATTATTTGTATTCAACCTTTATTTAGACAGCTAATCCCATTGAGCCTCGGGGTCTCATTTACAAGCGAGACCTGGTTTCTTAACAAGTACGGATGACAACAGTTAATAACAACGACGATAGACAGTCATAAAATAGTCATTAGGCATCCAAATTTAATTTTCTTTTTTTGTTTGTTTGTTTGTTTTTACAAATCGAAACTAAATAGCAACCAAAAGGACAATCAAGAGGAATAGTAAAAACACACACACACACAAAAAAACCCAGCTAGATTATAAGGTGATTTAGGAAACTAAAGACAGGAGCATGTCTGTATTGTTTTTTGCCAGGAGCTTAGAGTTTTAAAGTCACTTAGAGAGGTCAAGGTCGAGAGCTTCAGATCTTTTTGTAAAATATTCCAGGAAACGGGAGCGGAGTAGGAGAAGACCTTTTTGCCTAGTTCAGTCCGCACTGAGGGGACACTGCATGTAATAATGTCCTGAGAGTGCACGCTGTAGCTGCACTCACGCAGAGACATGTAGTAGGAGATTTATGAAGGCATCAATCCAAGAAGTGATTTAAAGATGAAAATGTACCAATGGGAGAGTCTGCGTGAGGTTAATTATGACCAGTTAACCAGTGAATACAGGGTGCAGTGGTGGGTACAGTAGTTGCAGCCAGTTATGAATCTTAATGAACCATGATAGGCAGCATCCAGCATTTGCAAAGTGCTTGTAGGAGTGTTCATAGAGATGTCACCGTAGTCAATGGAGGGAAGGAAAGTTGTAGTTATAAGGTGTTTCCTAGCATTCAGATTTAGACAGGATCTGTTTCTTAAAAAGAAACCCAGTTTAACTTTCAGTTTCCTTACTAGGTTGTCCACGTGGAGCTTAAAAGAGAGATGCGAGTTGACCAATATACTCAAATATTTGTAGGAATCAACAAACTCAATAGGGACACCATTTGAGGATAAAATCAGATGAAGAACTGCTGGGACTGACTTCCTGTTTGAGAAAAAGCATCCCTTTGGTTTTATCGGCATTTAGGACAAGTTTGTGACAGAGCAAATCTGACTGGATGATGTCAAAGGCGGATTGCAAAAGCTGGAAAACCTTAGCAACTGTTTTAGCTCAACAAAAAACAACTGTGTCATCAGCATAGAAATGTAAGAATGCATCAGGGATGCTTTGGACTACATTACCTACCGGTATGTAGATTGTAAAGAGGGTGGGTCCTAAGACTGAGCCTTGTGGTACACCATTGCTGACTGTTTTGTATTTTAAAACGATAATGAGGGATTTGACTTTAAGGTAATCAGGTGTTCATATTTCTGACTTAACATAAAAAAATTACGAATAAAACACGCAAGGCCTGACTTGTGCTTTTCGTCACTTGGACCCCTCAGTTAGCCTACTTAATGTTTTCCACAACACGCATCAAATTTTGTTGCTTATTACAGCACCGTCCTACTTATCAACTTGTATGACTGAGCACTTGGCAGCTAGTGACCAACAAAAGTAATAAATTTATTAAATTGAGATCAAAACATCAAGACAGGAATTAAACGTTTGTTGCAATAAAACAAGTTTAGCTTGTCAGCAAGTCATATAGGCTTGATTTTACTGTATAATAGCAATTTATTTTATGTGTCTGCATTTTTATCTTTGCAGAACAAATAATTAGGATGCCAAAAACTAATAAATTTTGAACATGTAGCAAGTTAGTAATATTTAATTTTAATCTGTTCATGAAGGTGCCCCACTGCTTCTGTTTGACAGTACAATCTTGTACCTGTCTGGATTTTATTTTCCATTTTCTGTTCAGCTGCTGCCAATATTAAACTGAAGTTTCTGATTTAGTTTTCACCACCAACCACTTAATATTCAGTCCCTTCAATCTATTTAATTTGTTTGCATGAAACATGGCCCCTAACATACAGAATACACAGTAATCTGACAGCTTGGACGGTTGGAATATATGAGGTTAAATGTGTCACTCAAAATGTCTCAATAATCATAAGTCAGGACCCAAAACAGCATCTTTATAACGGGTTTGAGATCCGGTGTCGCAGCAATGCCCAAAACACAGAGGACCTGTGGTTGAAAAACAGAAAGATTTTTGTTTGATAAACATTTGACAAATGTCTTGCTCTCCAGTGTTTTTATATAATTTATGTCTGAGGTTTTCTCTGCGTCGTTACTCTTTATATTTGTTGGTCATAGTGAACCTTTGCCAAAAGTGTTACGGCTTTCACTGTTAAACACACGCACACACATTTATACACAAACCCTCCAGCTAGCAACCTAACCAAGCTTGATAAGAGTGTCTGGACCTTGAGTATGATGTTTTTTTTTACTAGTTGCTCTAATGCTCAAGTCGTCTGTACATATTTTCTGCATGGCCCGGCCAAAGCAGTTTGAAGAACACAATTCAAAGCAGGCTTCTCCCAAAAGTGGCAGTTTTTATATTGATTAAAAAATGGCGGTGCATGTAGCAGGAAGAAACGGAGAAATTCAAAAACGCTTTTAGTTCTGCTTCAAATCATAAAGATTTGTTGTCCAACTTGTTGTTACTTTGATAAACATACTGTGTAATAAGAGGCCTCTGCTGAACTGCATGCATTAAAATGGTCCGTTTTCTCTTTTTTGTGCACAGTATGTCTACGAAAGTTGCAGCAACTTGACTTATTCGTCATGAGCCTCGTGTTTTAAAGAAATAAAAGCTGGGCATCCACTTTAAAAAGAAGCAGTTACGGACCACTTTGTAGGAAACAAAAACACAAGAAAGTTATTTATCTTTTTTACTCCCATGGCAGATTGTGTGAATTATTAGAGCCACCAATTTAGATGTTTCCTTTCACTGAATTTGATTAGAACAACCAAAAGTTTTTGAGAAAACAACCCTTTTGTCGCAATTGTCTTTTTGTCTTAATATCAGACAAAATGTCGAGTAGTTTAACTTGTTTCCACTTCACTCTGATATAAACAGAACTTGTACTGGCTTGATGTGAGTGAATATTTCCTTTTTAAAGTATTATTTTTTTGTCATTGTTGAGGGTGCTTCTTTCAGGCAGGTGAAACCAGAGATGCTCACATTAATGTTAGGAATGTTACAAAATGAGATTGAGATATATTACTCTGCTGAAACTGATTCTCTGGTTCCTGATTATGTAAAGGCTAACGTTGGCAACAATTTAACAGTCCCATGAGCCTTCATTAGACTCATGGGGTTATGATCATGATCTATATATTAACTTTTGCTGTTGTGTGATAACTGGTAAAGCAGCAAATCTGTAAAATGACCAGGCTTGATCCATGTTCCTCGTTTTGTTGGCTGCTTCACCTACATCATATGTGTCAAACTCAAGGCCCGGGAGCCAACTGTGGCCCTCGTTGACATCTGGCCCTCAAGATGATATATGAATTGTAAAATACTTCTATCTCTTGAATTTTTTCAGTATTATTTGATTATGATGTCAAAAGCACAACAGAGAACATCAAATGAGACCAATCAAACTCTTGTTGAGGAACCTGTGACCAAGAAAAGATGTTGGGTATCTTACTTGAGTTAACGTAGATTCTGAAATTGGCTATTAGTTTGAAAAAGGTTTTAATTTTGCCCCCCTTTTGTAAGTGGGTTTGACAACCCTGTACTACATGATTCTGTGTATTTGACATCTTTTGTTCAGTTTATCACTCAGAGACCACAGTGAATCACAAATTGAGTTGAAAACTGGTATGAACTTATTTTATGTTTGTTTTCTTTCAAATAGAAAACCAGCACACAGTCACATTTTGTTGAAATGGACCCAAAATAGCATGAATACGAGCTTCTGCCCATCGGGGAGTTCTCACATGGATGCAGAAACGATGTTGAAGCCTTAAAGTCTTCTCTGGTCAACAGACTAGTCTGATGTGGCCAACAGTTTGGTCTTTTTGTTTTTGTTTGTATTAAATGATGACCAAACAAAGTGTAACTAACGTGAGCTAAGTACTGTACCAGGCTGTGAATGTTGATCATGGGCAAATTTCAACCAGTACAGAGAAGGATTATCACTTCAAAACACAATTGATCCATTTGTTAGAACAGGAGTCAGACTTTCAGTGTTCTCTGATCTTGTTTGAATGATTCTCCCCAGTTAGTGCGCCATGAATTCACCTTTTTTAAGCCGTCACTTTTAATTCCTGCCAATAGCCGTCAGTAGAGAGCGCTAACTGGTTCAACTTACTGTGTCTTAACCCAAATGTCATATCCTGGAGCATATCAAGATGAGCTTTCGTCATATTAAGCCAATAAATTTATTAAAAAATATATATATATATATTTTTTTGCTTTAGGTCTTAAAACTGCTAGTAAGACACACACAACGCGCAGCTCAGATGTGTGTGTGTGTGTGTGTGTGTGTGTCCGGACAAAAAAATCATGGACGAAATGAACGCCCTGCCATGACAAGTTCAGAGTCAGAGATTCTTTGTCATTTGCACTACATGTGGTACATGTGGTGGAACAAAATTATGTACACGGGGTCCCAGTTACATCAAACAATAAAATTTAAAAGAAAAACAGTAATAAGATCTAAGATATGAACTAAGATAAACATCAACTATCATCAGTTATCTAGGGGAAACACTGCTTTCACATGTAAAATAAGATTTTCTAGATAAAATCTATCCAAAGTACCAGGATCATGTCCTGACTTGAACAGTACCTGTGACAATGTTTATATACTTCACACAAAGCTGAATCTGCAGGTTGATTATTTTGCAGATTTGAAAGTTCAGTGAAAGGATTGAGTTGGCTCTGATATTTCATACACACAACTGAAGTAGAAAATAAGCGTATCGGCCACACTGTGTGTTTTTGAAGTGTTGGATTTAATTAGTCACGTCTCAACCTGCTTGCACGCTGATTTTTAAAGCCACATCGATTTGAATACAGCTGCATGTGTTTAAATAGATCGCAGTTCCAGAGACAAAATGCCAAGTTTCTCAACAAATCGCATCATGTTGACTAAATCCTACTCAAATCAGACATTTTTCTATCTGAGGTCAAGTCTTGTCTACTGAAGGAATGAGCTTGTGATTCTTCTTGTATTTTTCTGCCGATGTTTATTATCTGGAAACTGGATTACCTACTGCATGGTGACTCTTCTAGGAGATAATACCGTATTTGTAACAAGTACCTTTTATCAGTATTTTATAAGCTTGTTAATTTTATATATCTACTTTACCTTGCATTCCCAACCGGTATGTTTACTGATAGCTAGGTATCAGAGAGCCGTGCTGTACGTTCTGTACTGTGTGCTTGTCAGTGTTACTTTCAGTGTGAGCTTTACTTTTGATTTTTTTCTGCGTTAGTTGAGTTTGGTTCTCAGTTACACTGTGGTTATTTTATAGCTCCAATCTGAAATTATTATTTTTCTTTTGTATTTAATGTCAACTTGTGGCATGACTTTGAAATAAAAGAGGAAAATATATTTCTGGATTTGTCATCATTGTTTAAGAAGTAGCTTTTAAATATGATAGCTACAGCTTTATGTTGTCGTTTTATCAAAAAATAATCATAAATCTATTAATTGCTTTTTGGACCCATCACATTGAATGAATCAAGGATTACAGCCCAAAGTGGTATTTTGAGATATAGGCAGCTGTAGTGTAATTGTTGAAAAATGTGCTATACAGTAATTGCATTTTTCTCAGAATAATTAATAAATACTGGTACTTTATCTATACCTTTTAAATGAAACGTCCAAAATGTAATCCCAAAGCATGTTTTGAGGCACTTCTCTGAGCAGTACCAAAAATGGAAAATCCTTGTATCCAAATATGGTTGAAGGTTTACTTTTTCAAATGTCATCAATACATTATATTAGAATATGGAAAAAGTAGAATTTAGACAATTTTTTTAGACTGGTGGTAGCCCTGGGGAAGACCCAGAAGTCACTGGAGGGAAGATGTATCTTCTCTAACCTAGAAACTCATCAGGGTCCCCCAGGATGAGCTGGAAATTGTTGCTCGGGAGAGGGATGGGGTTTTCTCCTTGACCTGTTGCCTCTGTGACCCAACTATGGAAAAGCAGGGATGGATGGAGACCAGTTTTTCAGAGCTTATCTTGAGTAACGAGACAAATCAATCCATATGTCTGGACTCACTCATGTTAGGGTGATCTAGGTATCCAAATGTAGTTTAAAACGCCAGGAATCTGAAAATGTGCTCCGTGTAGTTGGACCAAATCTAACTTGATCCTCAGCTCCATGTGATGGGTCACATGTGTCTGTAGTGCAGCTAACTTATTAGAACAAACAACACACAAAATCCTAAAGAACGTTTACAGGTAAGTCATGACGGGATTTTTCTCATTTTCTGACCAAAGTTACAGAAAATTTGTCAGAGAAAAAGGGAATTAGATTGTATTGAAGTATAATACAGTTGAGCACAGAGACAATAAGAGCACAAATATTAATACATTTGTATTAATGGCATCATTTAGAACCATGTTAGACACAAATGAGGCTTTTCCATTTAACAACACATTAACAGGACCAGGGAGATGCTTCATCCGTCAATTGATCAACTGTATGCCAAGTTTTAATGAATAGTTCTTTGGGAATCGCCTTGTTGGTGATAAACCCCATTTTCAGTCTGCAAACTGACATCTTTTGTATTTATTGATAAAGATAATGAAAAGGGATTACATTTTTTGACAGGCTGATATTAAAGTGCCTAAAGTTCCAGTTTAAAAAGAGACTATTAAGTTGNTGGGGCGGCCGTGGTGTAGTGGTAATGGCAGTCGTCCCCCGATCGGAAGGTTGGAGGTTCGAATCCCGGTTCCTCACACCATGTGTCGTTGTGTCCCTGGGCAAGACACTTAACCCCGAGTTGCTCCCGGTAGGACTGGAAGGCGCCTTGCATGGCAGTCGCCGCTACCGGTGTATGAATGGGTGGATGGTTGGTATTGTAAAGCGCTTTGGGGTCCCTCACAGGGGGCTGGAAAGCGCTATATAAATAAGCTCCATTTACCATTTACCATTTCTATAGCAACTTCGTCCGGCGAAGCCATGCTGTCCGTGATGCTGACTTGCTAGGGGCTCTGCTAGCGCTAGCATTAGCGTCTCGCGAGACAACGTTACCTCTCAACGAGAGATATCGCGGGAGTTTAATATCGCGAGATCTCGTACAACGAGATCTCGTTACATGCCTAATACATGTATTGAGGTAAGCTGAAAGTTTTTTTTTTTAAATCAGTCAGTTGATTACTGACTTCTAGTGACCTAGTAACATACTAATGTTGTATAATGTTTTCTATGGTTAGGAGGTACTAGCCATGGAACTAGCTACATGCTCTGGGTTTGCTTGCTAACATTGTTTCTCTTTTTTATTCAGATTTAAAACATATTTTCTTTCTGTCAGAGTTTTCACTGAACTTAACAAAGTTTTACTTCATAGACTACGTTCACACTGCAGGCAAATGCTCAATAATACCCCTATACATGATATTCGGTAATAAAAAGAAAACTGTTGATGTTCCACTCAAAATTGAGGATGTTGAGATTTGTAGAGTGAGTGAGGTGAAGTTTTTGGGTGTTATCATTGATGACAAACTGACATGGAAACAACACATAAATTCTGTAAGAATAAAAATAGCTAAATCGATTGCAGTACTGTACAAAGTCAGAGACCTATTGAATGATAAAGCTCTGTATTTGTTGTATAACACAATCATTGTTCCACACTTAATCTATTGTATTGATGTTTGGGGGAATGCGTGTAAAACAATCACAAAGCCTATTTTTGTATTACAGAAAAGAGCCGTAAGAATTATCACTAGAAAGCATTACCGTCATCCATCAAGTACATTATTTTATCAACTAAAGTTATTGAAGTTCCATGATTTGGTAGACTATAATATTTTATCAGTTATGTATAGAGCTCAAAATAATACATTACCTTTAAATATCCAAATGCACTTTGTTAAAAGACAAAGTTGTTATAATCTTAAGGGGACAGAGTTGTTTGTAAAACCACAATTCAGAACTAGTTTGAAGGGACGTTCTACCTCAATCCAGGGAATTAGATTATGGAATGGCTTGGAGAATGTAGTTAAAAATGCCAAGTCAATGTTTACATTTAAGAAAATGATCAAAACAAATGTGTTAAAAAAATATATATGAAATAGCGTAATGTGTATTGTATTAGTTAGAAAATTAGAAAGAGTTAGTCATTTTGTACTGTTGGTTGAAGATTATTATTGTTTAATCTGATTGTTGGAAAAAGTTGGTTGAAGATTATTATTGTTTACATGGTTGATTATTGTTGTTTAATCTGATTGTTGGAAGTAAGGGGCAGATATAATAAGATTTATTCTTCTTTCTGCTACCTTTCATTTTTTTACATTTTGTACACAATCATTTATGAGATTGTCTTGTATTGTTTCTTTTGTAAAAAAAATGAACAAATTTAATAAACATAAACATAAACATACAGTATGGTTATTTTAATATATTTAAATTTGCATTTAAATGTGTCTATTTTCAATGGGCATATATGCAGTTAAGACAGGTAGCTTAGTGCACCCCTAGTTTTTCAACATTAACAATATAATATAATCTAGTCTAAAAAAATGATTTTTGTGGGGGAGGTGGGGTTGTATACAATAGTATGTGTGGTGCGGCCTAAGCATTTGTCTTTGTTGTTGCTTTTTCTTACGCTACTTTTACTTTTATACTTTTAAGTAGTTTTGAAACCAGTACTTTTTTACTTTTACTTGAGTAAAAAGCTAGAGTTGATACTTCTACTTCTACAGAAGTAATTTTAAATCCCAGTATCTATACTTCTACTTGAGTAATGAATGTGAATACTTTTGACACCACTGAACAGCAGCAGCTTGAACTGTATCCTGAATTGAACCGGGAGCCAGTGTAAAGAGGACAGGACAGTAGTGATGTGTTCATATTTTCGTGTATTGGTCAAAAAGCGGGCAGCAGAGTTCTGTAAAAAGTTGTAAACAAGAGATGGAGGATTGATTAATTCCGACATACAAAGCATTACAATAGTCAAGTCTGGATGTCACAAAGGCATGGATGGCCTTCTCCAGATCACTACGGCTGAGGAGTGACTTTACTTTAGAGAGCAGACGGAGCTGAAAGAAGCTGGTCTTGACAACAGAACTGATCTGTTTATCAAGCTTTAAGTTGGAGTCAAGCTGCACTCCAAGATTTCTGACCACCGGGTTGAAGTGGGGGAGGGGAAAACCAAAACTGGGACTGGGAAGGATGTTGCTGGTGTCACCGGGTAGCACCAAATAAAATGCATTCAGTTTTATCTGTGTTTAGGTGGAGGAAGTTTTGAGAGAGCCAGTGCTTAATGTCATTTAAGCAGTTGACAATAGTGTTTGAACTGGGTGAGGGGTTGGGAGTGATCGGCAGATAGATTTGTAAATCGTCTGCATACATATGAAAAGACAGATTATGACGTGCAATGATTGACCCCCCCTCCCTGGGCTGCCACCTTACCGTGGTGGAGGGGTTTGAGTGTCCCAATAACCGTGTTTCCATCCATTTTCATTTCGAATTTTGAGCTAATTTTTGAAATCTCGCAAATATGTAAATACAAATTAATGCGAAGCAGAAGTGTTTCCATCAACTGGCTTGAATCGCATCTACCGGGCCACGCACAGCGTCATTACGTCAGACGTCAGCGTCATTACGTCAGACGTCAGCGTTACGCATGTCTACAGTAAACAGGAAGTAGCGGTTGAAAACAGAACCCGGCCACACATCTCGTCAAAATGGAGAGAATATTTCAGGTATGTGTTGCTATCGGGCAAGTTGTATTTATTCTGTCATGCCAACTAGTTTTAGCGATGTTACATGTTGTCCGGAGCGGAAACAGCTGATCAGTCACATGACGTGAATGTTCGCTACGGCAGAACTGAGTCGGCAAATCTGTTTCCATCTGTCGTTTTGCGCATCTGCTCATTTTCGAAGATCCCAAAAACCACCTCAAGCGAGCGTATAAACTTTTTGGCGAATTTGAGGAAGTAAATTCGCATTTTGCCGTTTCCATTAAGCTTTTCTGCTGCGATACTTCAAAATGCGCATCTCGAAACCTTGATGGAAACACGGCTACAGATCCTAGGAGCTATGCTGTCAGGGGCTTCATTCATTCATTCAACCTTTATTTAGTCAGGTAAAGCTTTTGAACCTCATGGGCTCATTTACGAAAGCGACCTGCTAAAACTAAAGAACAATGCCCCATTCATTCATGCCCCTAGTAGGGTCACCCAAGGCAGACAGGTCCTAGGTGAGGGACCAGACAAAGTGTAACCCAAAGACCGCTTATGATGAGTAAAATAAATGGACAAAATGTTCCCTCGCCCGGACGCGGGTCACCGGGGCCCCACTCTGGAGCCAGGCCCGGAGGTGGGGCACGTTGGCGAGCGCCTGGTGGCTTTCACCCATGGAGCTCGGCCGGGCACAGCCCGAAGAGGAGACGTGGGTCCCCCTTCCCATGGGCTCACCACCTATGGGAGGGGCCAAAGGGGTCGGGTGCAATGTGGGATGGGTGGTGGCCGAGGGCGGGGACCCTGGCGGTCTGATCCTCGGCTACAGAAGCTGGCCATTGGGACATGGAATGTCACCTCTCTGGTGGGGAAGGAGCCTGAGCTAGTGTGTGAGGTTGAGAGGTTCCGGCTAGAAATAGTCGGACTCACCTCAACGCATGGCTCTGGCTCTGGAACCAGTTTCCTTGAGAGGGGTTGGACACTCTTCTACTCTGGAGTTGCCCCTGGTGAGAGGCGCCGAGCAGGAGTGGGCATACTTGTTGCCCCCCATCTTGGTGCCTGTACGTTGGGGTTCACCCCGGTGAACGAGAGGGTAGCCTCCCTTCGCCTACGTGTGGGGGGACGGGCTCTGACTGTTGTTTGTGCCTATGCGCCAAACGGCAGCGCAGATTACCCACCCTTTTTGGAGTCCTTGGAGGGGGTATTGGAGAGTGCGCCTCCTGGGGACTCCCTTGTTCTGCTGGGGGACTTCAACGCTCACGTGGGCAATGACAGTGAGACCTGGAGGGGTGTGGTTGGGAGGAACGGCCCCCCTGATCTGAACCCGAGTGGTGTTTTGTTGTTGGACTTCTGTGCTCGTCATGGATTGTCCATAACGAACACCATGTTCAGGCATAAGGGTGTCCATATGTGCTCTTGGCACCAGGACACCCTAGGTCGTAGTTCGATGATCGACTTTGTTGTTGTCTCATCTGATCTGCGGCCGCATGTCCTGGACACTCGGGTGAAGAGAGGGGCGGAGCTGTCAACTGACCACTACCTGGTGGTGAGTTGGCTCCGATGGTGGGGGAGGATGCCGGTCAGACCTGGCAGACCCAAACGTATTGTGAGGGTCTGCTGGGAACGTCTGGCAGAGTCTCCCGTAAGACGGAGCTTTAACTCCCACCTCCGGGAGAGCTTTGAACACGTTCCGAGGGAGGCGGGGGACATTGAGCCCGAGTGGGCCATGTTCCGCGCCTCTATTGTCGAGGCAGCTTATCAGAGTTGTGGCCGCAAGGTTGTTGGTGCCTGTCGTGGTGGCAACCCTCGAACCCGGTGGTGGACACCAGCGGTGAGGGATGCTGTCATGCTGAAGAAGGAGTCCTATTGGGCCTTTTTGGCCTGTGGGACCCCGGAAGCAGCAGATAGGTACCGACAGTCCAAGCGGCATGCGGCTCGGGTGGTTGCTGAGGCAAAAACTCGGGCGTGGGAGGAGTTCGGAGAGGCCATGGAGAATGACTTCCGTACGGCTTCGAGGCGATTCTGGTCCACCATCCGGCGTCTCAGGGGGGGAAGCGGTACGCGACCAACACCATTTATGGTGGGGATGGCGTGCTATTGACCTCAACTCGGGATG
Organism: Garcialebias charrua; assembly: GCA_038048925.1. Taxonomy (NCBI): domain Eukaryota; kingdom Metazoa; phylum Chordata; class Actinopteri; order Cyprinodontiformes; family Rivulidae; genus Garcialebias; species Garcialebias charrua. The sequence goes on from JBBPBX010013415.1 coordinate 47,245, forward strand.
TTGTGAGTCGGTGGGCGGAGTACTTCGAAGACCTCCTCAATCCTACTGGCACGTCTTCCACTGAGGAAGCGGAGCCTGGGGACTTTGGGTCGGGCTCTCCAATCTCTGGTGCTGAGGTCACCGAGGTGGTTAAAAAGCTCCGCGGTGGCAAGGCTCCGGGGGTGGATGAGATTCGTCCCTGAGTTCCTTAGGGCTCTGGATGTTGTGGGGTTGTGTTGGCTTACGCGACTCTGCAATATCGCGTGGACATCGGGGGCAGTTCCCTTGGATTGGCAGACTGGGGTGGTGGTTCCTCTATTCAAAAAGGGGGACCGTAGAGTGTGTTCCAACTATAGGGGGATCACACTCTTAAGCCTCCCTGGTAAGGTCTATTCAGGGGTTCTGGAGAGGAGGGTCCGTCGGATAGTCGAACCTCGGATTCAGGAGGAACAGTGTGGTTTTCGTGCTGGTCGTGGAACACTGGACCAGCTCTACACCCTCAGCAGGGTCCTGGAGGGTACATGGGAGTTTGCCCAACCAGTTTACATGTGCTTTGTGGACTTGGAAAAGGCATTCGACCGCGTCCCTCGGGGGGTTCTGTGGGGGGTACTCCGGGAGTATGGGGTACCAGGCCCATTGATATGGGCTGTTAGGTCCCTGTACGACCGGTGTCAGAGCTTGGTCCGCATTGCCGGCAGTAAGTCAGGCTCGTTTCCAGTGAGAGTTGGACTCCGCCAAGGTTGCCCTTTGTCACCGATTCTGTTCATAACTTTTATGGACAGAATTTCTAGGCGCAACCAAGGTGTTGAGAGGATCCGTTTTGGTGGCCTTAGAATCGCTTCTCTGTTTTTTGCAGATGATGTGGTCCTATTGGCTTCATCAGATCGTGATCTACAGCTTTCGCTGGAGCGGTTTGCAGCCGAGTGTGATGCGGCCGGGATGAGGATCAGTTCCTCCAAATCCGAGGCCATGGTCTTGAGCCGGAAAAGGGTAGCATGCCCTCTCCGGGTCGGGGAGGAGGTCCTGCCCCAAGTGGAGGAGTTTAAGTATCTCGGGGTCTTGTTCACGAATGAGGGAAAACTGGAGCGTGAGATCGATAGGCGGATAGGTGCAGCATCCGCAGTGAAGCGGGCGCTGTACCGGTCTGTCGTGGTGAAGAGAGAGCTGAGTCGAAAGGCAAAGCTCTCAATTTACCGATCGATCTACGTTCCCACCCTCATCTATGGTCATGAGCTTTGGGTTGTGACCGAAAGAACGAGATCTCGGATACAAGCGGCTGAAATGAGTTTTCTCCGCAGGGTGTCTGGACTCTCCCTTAGAGATAGGGTGAGAAGCTCAGTCATCCGGGAGGGACTCGGAGTAGAGCCGCTGCTTCTCCACATCGAGAGGAGCCAGTTGAGGTGGCTCGGGCATCTGGTTAGGATGCCTCCTGGACGTCTCCCTGGTGAGGTGTTCCGGGCATGTCCCACCGGGAGGAGACCCAGAGGAAGACCCAGGACACGGTGGAGGGACTATGTTTCTCGGCTGCCCTGGGAACGCCTTGGGATTCCCCCAGAGGAGCAGATAGAAAAGATTGAAGTTGAATAAAAACAATATTTTCTAGGACCTTTGATAGAAATGACAGATGGGAAACTGGTCTGAAATTAGAGAGAGCTGTAGGATCTAAGCCTGGTTTTTTGAGAAGAGGCCTGACCACAGCGTGTTTGAAAGCAGATGGCACATAACCTGAAGTTAGACAGCTGTTAATGAATGACAAAACACAAGGACCAATTACATCAAAGGACTGTTTGAACATTTTAGAGGGAATGATGTCCAGAGAACAGTTTGTTGGTTTCATCTGCTGAACCACCTTGATGAGGTGAGGCAGTGAAACCAGGTCGAACTCGTCAAAAACAGCGGTGGTTATTGCAGACGTACATGATTGGACAGTGTTTGATGGGCTGACAATGTTCTGCCTGATAGAGTCTATTTTGTTGACAAAATAGCTCTGAAAGTCGTCACAGGTAGACTGTGTGGCAGTTTTCAGAACATTGACAGAGGGATTGATGACAGACTGGATTGTGCTAAATAGCGTCCTCGGCCGGTTGCAGCTGGTGGAGATTAAATTGGAGAGGTACTGTGACTTGGCCTGCTTAACAGCATTTTGATAATCACAGAGACAGTCTCTCAGTATTCCCTGGGATAGATGAAGCCGGTCCCGCCTCCATTTTCGCTCTGCTTTCCTGTAGCGTTGTTGAAGAGCCCGCATTGTTTCGTTGAGCCATGGAGATGGTTTGATGTTTGAAGAAGCCTGTTTGAGAGGAGTGATAGAGTCCAAGATCGTTGTGCAGGTGTGATGGAAGGAGGTGATGAATTCCTTAGGATGTAGAGATGGGTCCAGGCTGACAGCAGAGCATAAGTCAGTGCTCTTAAAGGCATCAGTGAACTGACTTTGAGTGGATAGGGTGATGGAGCGGCAGAGATGTGCTGGGAGAACAGCCTTTGGTGTAGGAGGGGTGGAAAATTCAAATAAAATAGGAAAGTGGTCTGAAATACAGGTGTCCAGAATCTCTACAGCAGATATGTACAGGCCGTGAGAGATAATTAAGTCCAATGTGTGACCCTGATTGTGCGTGGCCCCTGAGACAGATTGCGACAGGTTAAAAGAGTCCAGAAGGTCCTGAAACTCACATCCAAGTTTATTACTTGGGCAACGGATATGTGCGTTGAAATCTCCACAAAAAAGCAGGGTGTCAAATTTTGGCAGCAGTTCTAAAAACTCACTGAGGAAGTCCTTATTATATTGTGGTGAGTGATAAATGAGCCCACATAGCAGAGGTTTAGCAGATTCCAGCACAAACAGCATGATCTCAAAGCTGCTATAGGTTTTAAGAGGCAACGAACGGCACTTGAACGCATCACTGAACATAGCAGCCAGGTCCCACCCCCGACCGGACCCGCGCGGAACATTCAGGTAGGAGCATCCAGGTGGGAGGAGCTCAGAGAAGGCACTGTTGTCTCCAGGTTTCTGCCAGGTTTCAGTCATGAGAAACTGATCCAGACGATGAGTGGAGATCAAATCACTTAATATAAAAGTTTTATTAGTGATCGATCGGGCGTTAAATAGTGCTACACGTATTGGAACACAGCCAGCTACGTCACCCGTAGCTCGAGCGAGCGGGCGGAGGTTCTGTTTAATGTAGCCTCGCTTCAGGGTCTTCACAGGGGGACAAGATGGATACTGATCGCTGACGTCATGATTGACAGCAACAAGGTAGCAATGGCGATGAATCAATGAACGATGGACATCAAAGACGCTGAATTCAGGAGGTAAGTCAGCCATAGCCGTGCTATGAGAGGAGAGATACTTTTTAAATCTCACCAAGACTCCCACTGGCTTTCCGCGTCTTCTGCGTCGCTTGTTGCGTGACAACGTGTTGGCATTGCAATGTAGGTAGGCAGGAACAGACGCCAGGAAAGGTGGAGGTGGTGGAGGCTTAAAATGTCCATATTTGCCAGTAGACGGTGCATTGATCAACGAGTCTTGGAGATTTAGAAGAGTTGAGCGATCATAGACCAGAAGCGAGGATGTATCGTCGATGAAAAAAAGGCAGAACACGAACAACATTAAAAAGTTCAGGAGAGGAGGTAGACAGCGTGCCGTAAACAAAGGCGCCATCTTGGTGGCGCCTTGGTGGCGCCTTATCACATGTGGAGTTCCTCAAGGCTCTGTACTTGGACCAAAGTTATTTATTTTATATGTGAATGACTTGGTAAATGTGTCAGGACTCCTTAAATGTGTCCTTTTTTGCAGATGATACCACATATTTTTGCTTGCTCTTCTGAAGGGCAGACGTCTCCTCTCGGTCTCCGCTTTGCTTTGTCTTGTCTGTGAAACTGTCTGAGAGCTTCTCTTTTACAAAATCTTCTGAATCATAACTATGGACTTCAATTTGGTCAGTTGGTCCCTCATCACAACTGATAACATTTCTTCAAAAAGAAGACAGGCTGTAGGCGAGCCGATTTGCCCTGTTGGCATGCACACAGCTGGATATCTCATCAACTTGGAATATTTGATGATGTGTCTATCTCTGCTGTCATCTGTGGATCTTAAGGACGCATATTTAATTTGATTTATGATAACTGGTTCTTGCTTTTTGGATTTGGCTGGTTCCTGGTCTATCAACACACAAGGAAGATGTTGGCAGCTAATCTGGACCAGGGGCCTCATGTATCAACCGTGCGTGCACACAAAAACATTGCGCACGTCACTTTCCACGCAAAACCCCGTATGTATCAAAACTGAAATGAACGTGAATATCTGCGCATCCACGTACATTTCCACGCCAGCTCCCCTGCTTGCGTACGCACGTTTCTGTGGTTCTTGTTCCTTTGGCGACACTTACAGGTGCTTCTGAGAAACTGAAGCCCCACAGTCTGTGGTTGACTTTAAGAGCGGCTTGAAGACCTTTCTTTTTAACCGAGCATACTCTTCCTCCTCATGATTCTACTTTTGATCTTAGTTGATACTGTTGTTGATTTTAACTGTTTTATTATTTGTTTTATCGACATTTAATTCTGTTGCACTTTGTAGCACTTTGAGATTTTCATTAATGAAAAGTGCGTTATAAATTGAATTCATTATTATTATTATTATTATTATTATTATTATTATTATTATTATTATTATTATTATTATTATTATTATTACTATTAACTGTTCATGATGTGAAAATGATTAATATTCCCACCAAACACACGATTAACAAGTACATCCACATGGACGCGCAAAGTTGTGCAAAAAATAAATGTAACAGGAACGGATACATTCAGCCTTACTGGAGGATATAGATAGTGTAACACGCAGAGCATTTATTTATAAACAGATATAATTCTCTGATCTAGGATATGGCTTATCAGCCGTTTTCAGAAATAATCATTTTTCAGTTTGGCACTGCTGCGCACTGGCGCAACACAGGGGCCGCGCATCACGCGTGCACGTGCAGAAACTGGGGTTCCACAGGAGCTTAGAGGGAGCTGGCAGGTCGATCAGGGCTGTGCCAGTCCAGTCCACACAAAGCCGATTCATGTCCAATGGAATGGTCTCATCCATATGATCCCAAAGGCTGAGTTATGGTCGCGCTTTGAGCGCGCGTGCACCCTCGCCGGTGTTACACGGCAGTGGAGGTGTTTATTGTAGATGTCTCCAAAATGACACGTGAAAGTACAC
>JBBPBX010013416.1:0-19247 GCA_038048925.1 Garcialebias charrua
AGAAATATGTTCATAAAAAAAGCTACATACTGAAGCTTTAATGTAACGTCATCAAGTTTTATACAGTATATGTTACAGATATTAAAGACACATTTTATTGAATAAATTATACTCACCAAATACCCATCCCAGTGCTACAGTTTCAAACACACAGAGAAAGAGGATGCAGGTTCCATTACATGCGTAGTAGTCAAATAACTGAAAAACATACATTCCACCCTTCAGGAGACAAAATAAAAAGTTCATTATTTATTATTTTTAAGTTCATGGAAGTAAATCTTAACCACTGTTTGTATTTTGTTCATCACAATACAAACCAATAAAAACAGAAAATTGACAATACTCTTCAATTAAAACCTTTATTTAACCAGGCAAATCCCATTGAGACCGTATTTTCCGGTGTATAGGTCGCACCTTTATACTCAGGTGCGACCTATATATGTCTTGTTATCACTTTCGGTGAAACAAATTTTTAAATCCAGCTCATTTCACAATTACTTTCATTTATTAAGGAAAAGTTAATAATAATAATAATAATAATAATAATGATTTCAATTTATAACGCACTTTTCATTAGTGAAAATCTCAAAGTGCTACACACATTGAATGCTACACACATTCATACACTGGTAACGGCAGACTACCATGCAAGGTGCTTTCCAGACCTACCGGGAGCAACTCAGGGTTAAGTGTCTTGCCCAAGGACACATGGTGTGGGGAACCGGGATTCGAACCGCCAATCTTCCGATCGGGGGACGACTGCCATTACCACTACGCCACGGCCGCCCCAAGTTCAGCTCAGACATATATTTGCTATAATTTTTATCAAACAAATAATTGTTTTTAAGTGTTAATCTTCTTTAAAGCCTTGCTGTGCGCTTCTGTGGCAGACATTTGCAGCAGAGCTAAATGTAGGTGCGACCTATACACCAGTGCAACCTATACACCAGTGTGACCTATCTATAGGGATTTTTCCAATCTATTGGTGATAATTGGACAATGCGACCTATACACAGGTGTGACCTATACACCAGAAAATACTGTACACATTTGTTTTGCAAGGGAGGCCTGAAGGCAGCCTAACAATATTATTGCACAAATGAAGAAACACTAATGGATGAATAAAAACTGACTTCAGTGATCATGAGAAGCTGAGAAAAGAAGCAAATTAGGCAGAAAATGAGGAGGAACCACTCCCGCCGTCCTTCCCTGCGCATAACTCTTGGGAACATGTCTATGATGGATGTCATCACCACCTCCATGGCCACAAACTGCACACGAAACAAAAGTACATTTCCAAATCTGTGTGCACTCATCAGATAAAAAGAGTCAGTTCAGTTCTGTTTTACTTGTGTGTCCAGGCCCAGGAGAATAAGCATGACAAAGAAGCAGATGGACCACAGTTGGGGAAAAGGCATCATGGCTACAGCCTGAGGGTATGCAATGAACGCCAAACCTGGACCTGGAAGAATAACATCAGCTTTTAAGAAAAGAAAAGATAGAACATATTGAACTAATCAGAGTCAGAGTCAGAGTCAGAGAGAATTTATTGTCATTTGCACCGCATGTAGTACATGTGTTGAAAACGAGATTATGTACACAGGGTCCCAGTTACATCCAACAACAAATGCAAGAGAAATACAATAATAACATCTAGGATTAACTAAGAGAGACATCAGCTAGTAATACACTAAGCCCTAATGTAGTAGAAAAACATCATTATAAACAGCAGCACGAACATGAGCAGATGGTCACAGATGAACGCAGCAACAAGAAACAGATCAGTATCAGTATGATGTGACATTTTGCAGTGTTTATTCTTATTATTTATTTATTCATGAGTCTGACAGCCTCAGGGTAGAAGCTGTTTCTCAGTCTAGTGGTTCTACATTTGATGCTCCTCAACCTCCGTCCCGAGGGGAGTGGTGCAAAGAGTGAGTGTGCTGGGTGAGTGAGGTCTTTCATGATGCAGGTGGCTCTTTTTCTGCATCTGGAGGTGTAAATGTCTGTGATGGTGGGGAGACTGACTCCCACAGACTTCTGTGCAGCCTTCACCACTCTCTGCAGAGCTTTTCTCTCTGCAACTGTGCAGCCTCCATGCCACACGTTGATGCTGGAGCACAGGACGCTCTCCACTGCACACCTGTAGAACACCTGTAATCAAACTAAACATGTATCTTGATCTGCCTTAACTATTTTTTTTTCATTTCATTTACCCTTTATTTGAGTCACAATAACTCATTTTCAAGAGAGACATGTTTTGGGGAGCAAATTTATAAATAAAAAAATTAAAAATAAATATTCCAGGAGACAGAAGTGGAGTAGGAGAAGGCCCTTTTGCCTAGTTCAGTTCTCACTGAGGGAACACTGCATGTAATAATGTCCTGGGAGTGCATGATGTAGCTGCACTGATGCAGAGACATGTAGCAGGAGATGTATGAAGACCAAGAAGTGATTTAAATATGAAAATGTACCAGTGGGAGAATCTGTGTGATGTTAATGATGTCCAGTTAACCAGAGAATACAGGGTGCAGTGGTGGGTATAGATTCATACAGCCAGTTATGAATCTTAATGCACCGTGATAGGTAGCATCCAGCATCTGCAGGGTGTTTGTGGGAGCGTTCATGTAGATAATGTAACCATAGTCAATGGAGGAAAGCAAAGTTGCAGTTACAAGGCGTTTCCTAACATTCAGAGTTAGACAGGATCCATTTCTGAAAAAGAAACCCAATTTAACTTTCAATTTCCTTACTAGGTTTTCCACATGAAGCTTAAAAGAGAGATGCAAGTTGACCAAGATATCCAAATATTTATAGGAATCGACAAACTCAATAGGGACACCATTTGAGGATAAAATAAGAGGAAAAACTGCTGGGACTGACTTCCTGTTTGAAAATAGCATCCCCTTGGTTTTTAATCTGCATTTATGACAAGTTTGAGATGGAGTAAGTCTGATCGGATGATGTCAAAGGCTGATTGCAAAAGTTGGAAAATCTTAGCAACTGTTTTAGCTCGACAATAAACAACTGTGTCATCAGCATAGAAATGTAAGGATGCATCAGGGATGCTCTGACCTACATTATCTATGTAGATAGATTGTAAAGATAATGACGCGGGGTACGTAGATAACTGGAGTGCTTTTTGGGGAAACCCTGGTCTCATGTGGAGAGATGTAATCCATCCCACTTTGGATGGAGCCACTCTTCTTTCTAGAAATTTGGGTGATTTGTTTAGTCCTCCAAATTATTGACAACATAGGGTCCAGTCCAGTCTAGGAAGCAGAGTTGTAGTCTTACACACCTCTCTGCTGCTTCTCCTCTGTTACCCACCTACACCCCCATTAAAATAGTGTCAACTCGCCTATGGCTCAAATTAAATAAATCAAAAATCAGCTCTAAATATATAAACCATAAAAATATTATTACAATAAACAGTTATTCTACCAGAATAAAATAAAATCATTAAATGTGGATTATTGAACATCAGATCTCTTTCCTATAAATCCCTGTTAGTTAATGAACTGATAACTGATCATCATATTGATTTATTCTGTTTGACAGAAACCTGGCTAAAACAGGATGATTTTTTTTAGTATAAAATGAATCCACTCCTGCTATGTTGGTGCTAAGATGTCCTCTGGAGCATGCCTTCTTCTCCGGTGCCCACCCTCTCCCTCCTCGACAGTCATGTCAAACTGGTTCAAAACACCAAAGGTCATGTTTAGTAATCCAGAGGTCACCACAAGGCAACATGGCAAATATCTTGGACAGCTACAAATACCTTGGAATCCCACAAGCAAATCAAGTTCAAGTCAATTTTATTGTCATTCACATCACATGTGAAACGGTAATCATCATGAAGCTGCAAGAAAGTCTGTCACAGCTAATTACTTACAGAGATTAAGGCTGATCCTGAAGAACCAGCTGAACATCAAGAACAAAGTCCAAGCCATCAGCACATACAGTATGCAGTGCCAGACATCAGACACCCCGCTAATATAATAGGCTAGGCAAAGGAGGAGACAGAAGCCACTGACATCACAACTTGAAAGCTGCTCACAATGCATGGAGGGTTTCACCACAAGTCCAACACCCTGAGACCATGCACTATGAGAAAATAGGGATGCAGAGGACAGGCAGAGTGTCTGAGCCACTATACAAAGTAAAAGGTTTGTAAGCTCAATCATCCAAGTAGATAACAAAAAAAAATTTAAATCATGTTATCTGGACCAGTTTCCTTAATTGAGAAATGTTTCGTCCCCCCATCCAGAGGACTTTTTTAGTCAGTCTGCAACCTGCCAACCAGATCTGTCCCATAAGTAGCCTTCATTGCTGTGTTTAAAGCCAACCTCTTGTTGGAATCTCAGAAGTAGGCTTTTAACACATTCAAACAGAGCACACCCACCCAAAACATTCATCAGGCAGGCCGCAGACTGGCAAAGTCCTCCAGATGGGGGACAAAACATTTCTCACTTAAAGAAACTGGTCCAGATGACCTAATTTAACCTTTTTTGTTATACAGCATAAAACAAATAAAATCCTACAGTGCATCAGGCGGAAATTCCCCAATCATTAATTGATAAGTGAATGTCTCAGGCAGCAGCAGAAACCCAATGTGAAGAGGAGGAACAAGGGGAGCAAATGTAGAAAGATTAGCCCGTAGATGAGGGAGTGGCTGATATCAACAAATTTACCAGACTAGAGAGGGCTGAACTGAAAGTTAGCACAGAAGCCCTAATCATGGCTGCACAAGAAAAGACCCACAGCCCAAGAGCAATAGAGGCCGGGGTCTAACATACTAGACAAGACCCAAGATTGGCTGTGCAAAGATACTCCTAAGACAGAACACCACATAATTTATTAATTTATTCATTAATTTAAAAGAGACAAAAAAAACAAATTCATCAAAAAGAAAAAAAAACATTGAATGAAAAGGGTGCAGAAAGAAAAAGAAAATTCTTATAACAAGCAGCATGTACCGGTAATAGCAAGATGTGGAGCCAAGATGGTCTAGTGCAGGGGTCACCAACATGGTGCCCGCGGGCACCCGGGTGCCCCCAAGGACCATTTGAGGTGCCCTCGGACCTGTTCTACAAATAGCATAACTCACTACTAAGCTGCATTTAAAATGTCATTTTATTCAGTTGTTATTCTTTTTTTTGTATTTATATATATTTTAAAATGTCTATCTTAAAGGTGCAGTCTGCAGTTTCTGGAATACGCTGGCACTTAGAAACATTTTGCACAGAGACACGTTTCTGGTCCCTCCTCACTCAGAGCCATACTGTATATGACTCAGCTCCACCTCGCTCACGCTGCAGCCTGGAATGCTCCGCCTCCACTCTCAGGCGCGGCAAAGTTATGTGATTATATGTTAATAAAACATTCTAAAAAGTAAAATAAAAACATGGAGCACTGGTCCAGCAACAAAAAAACACCCTGAAATCAGCAGAGCTTCACGCAGCCACGTTGGACATGATTTAATTCGCTCGTGACTTCCTCATTTCTGTCAGTGCAGGTCTGGAATGTCTGGAATGCTCCGCCTCCACTACGTCCCGTCTCAGGCGCTGCAAAGTTCTGTGATTATATGTTAATAAAACGTTCTAAAAAATAAAATAAAAACATGGAGCACTGGTCCAGCAACACAAAAACACCCTGAAATCAGCAGAGCTTCACGCAGCCACGTTGGACATGATTTAATTCGCTCGTGACTTCCTCATTTCTGTCAGTCGAGGTCTGGAGGAAGAAGCGATCACTTGACTTTTGGCAAAAAAAACAAAAGAAAAGTCCAGAGCAGGGATGAAGAAGGGATATTTAATACATTTGTGTCACATACAAAACAGTTTTGCATCGCTTTGCAATTATTTCAACGAGAACCTGCGCGGCCGCTGCAGGGTTGACAGGCGGGGGCGTGGGTTAGGGGGTGAGAAGTTAGAAGCTCTGTTTTTATTGGCTGGTTAACCGCGGGGCGCTCTGGTTTTTATAAATGCTTTTATTACCACCGGGAGACGCCAGAGGACTATAGTTTTTTTCAGATATTACCTATCAAACATCAATATATCAAGAGATAGGGGTAGAGTGAAGAAATATGTTTAAAAAATAAGTTACATATACAGTAACAGCTTTAAAGAGATGTTCTTAAAAAGATGTTTATTATACATTTTTTTCAATTTACGCTTTGTTAATTCCGAAGAGTTTATCAAACTGGTGCTCTTTGTTAGACTCCGTATGCACGAAGTAGCTCTCAGTTTCAAAAAGGTTGGTGACCCCTGGTCTAGTGGCAGGGCTTTTGACTACGGATCCGAAGGTCGCGGGTTCGCGCCCCGGCCACTACCCAGCTTGGGGTGTCTATGAGTGCACACCTATTTCTCCAGCTCCCCGGGCGCTTTCGGGCTGCTCACTGCACCACCTGGTAGGTGGTTGGGTTAAATGCAGAGACGAATTTCGTCTGTGTATGGGAACATACGCAGATGACAGGAATAGACATTATTATTATTATTATTATATAAGATTCAGACAGACAAAGCATTCCGTATTTTTCGGACTATAGGTCACGGTTTTTTGCCTAATTTGCATGCCCTGCGACCTATAGAGAGGTGAGAGGTGACCTATTGAGATTTTCATTAATGAAAAGTGCGTTATAAATTGAATTCATTATTATTATTATTATTATTAGGTGAGACCTGTTTATGGATTTTTCCCCATATTTTTAGACCAATCTTTGGCTCAGATATGACCGTTTTTCATTTTGGCAAAAAATGGTGAAGTACCACTTTTGTCCGCTAGGTGACACTTCCAGAGAGTCCACCGACCGTTTCCAGCTCATGTCTCCGAAAAAAGCCTCCTCTGCTCGGACTGACTCTGTCGCTGCCTGGCCTCCTGCTCTGGAGGTAACTTCTGTTTGCTGTGTTTGTTCCCTTATCAGTCAGTCCACTCAGTGCAACATATGACTATGGGAATTGCGCCGCCGCATGGTTCACCTGAAGTAATACATTCACCCCTTGAAAAGGCAGGTGGGTGTCAGCGTCATCAAAGAGGCCCCGCCCTCTTTGTATAAAACCGGATGACAACCAGCCTACTTCCTCTTGATGCCCTTCACCTCGCTTACACCTGAACTTCGTGGGACTCTCTGTGACTGAATCGCTCGACTGGAGGTGAGCTCGCTCCCTGCCCTGAGCGCACAGAGAAATTTCCTACATACTGCTGGGTTAGCGAAAGTTAGCCCAGTGCCTTTTATTTAACCTCAAGGTTTTTTCTTCTCTTTTCGCAGCTTCGCTCGACGGCGCTAACTGCATCACTCGCTACCTAGCTAACGGAGTTAGCGGGCTAGCCAACGAGAGCGACTCAACGAGAGAACGTCTCCGGACCACGTTAGCTACAGCTAACGAGCTCGACTTTTCTCAGCCATGGCTCCAGAGAAGGGAAAGCGAAAATCCAAAAATTCTAAGAAGACCAGCAAGCCAGCAAGCCCCAGCTCCGGAGCTTGCCCCAGCGGATGCGGCTACTCCTTTTCTGCGACGGACACCCGCGAGGCCTGTCCCGTCTGCCTGGGGATGTTGCACGCTAAGACAGCACTGGAATCCCCTGAGTCCTGCCTTCACTACAGCCAGATGCTTGAAGCCGTGAGTAAGCGTCGCATGGACATTGTGGTCAAGGCCCTGGTTGGCACCGCGGTGGCGCGGGACCCAGACCTCACAGAGGCGCTCACTCCCGCACCAGAGCTCAAGGCCGTTGATCTGGAGGACATCGGACATGCTGACTGGGGGGACAGTATGGACATGGCGGCCCCCGTCGGGGACTCCACAGTCGAGTTTGATACACGGAGCCTGTTATGCGCAGACGAGCTCTCGCTAACAGCCTCCGGTGAAATTTCAGATGACGAAGCTGAAAACGAGGACGAGGGGAAGAAGAAGACTTCTCCCAGAGCCCGACGACAGCTCACCCAGAGACGGATGTCTCCATCCCCGCTCTGTTCAACCTATGTCACAGAGCGGCAGACACACTACGGATCAGCTGGCTAGAACCCCCACCTCGACAACAGGTAATGAGTTTGGCAGGGAACTACTTCTTCGCCAAGCAGCAGTCGGCCACAAGGCACAGGATACCTATTTTTCCGGATTTCCTGACGGAGCTCACTCGCACCTGGGCTGAACCCAGGGCTCCCATGCTTCTGCCTCTCTCCCAGTTCCTCGTCTTCGCCGGAATGGAGGCAACAGGAATTGCCACCGTCCCGCAGATTGAGGACACGCTGGCAGCCCACTTAGCCCCCAGAACATCGGGCTCCAAGCCAACTCTGCCCAGCAAGGCCTGCCGCTCCTCGGCCTCCCAGCTTGAAAAATGTTACCAAGCTCAGGGCCTCGCGGTCCGCGCCATGAACGCTTAGGCCATGATGCAGGCCTACCTGGCGGAGAAGCTGCAGGAGCTCCAGCAAACAATGAACAAGAAGAATGCGGCAGAGATCCTGGAGGAAGCCCGCAAGGCGACATACTTTGTCCTCAGGATGATGAGGACCATGGCTATCGCTCAGGGGAGATGCATGGCTGAAGTGGTCATCGCCCACCGCCATTTGTGGCTGACCTTGACAGACCTGCCGGAGGGCCAGCGGTTCCTGTTCCTCCACCACCCGATCGAGCCATCGGGGCTCTTTGGAGGGGCTCTGGAATGCATCCAGAGCAGGCTGGAGCAAAGACGAAAACAGACTGAGGCCGTGCGCAAGGGGATGCCGATAAAAGCCTTTGCGCCCCCCAGCGATGCCAGTGGGAGCAGAGCCGTGCAGTCTCGACACCGCTCAGCCACACGCCGTCCCCCGCAAAAAAGGCCAGCGTTCGATGGGAAGCAACGGCCGAGACCCGCAGTAGGACCGCCTCAGGCTTGCCAGGCATGGGCCAGGAACAAGTTCATTCCCCGCCAAGCGGCTCCGCCGAGGTCTTCCTCGACGAAATGGGACAGAAGGCAGAAGTTGGCCTGATGAAACGGGACCAGTTCACAGTTTTACAGGTTCGCCCGTCCATGTGGTGCGGGAAACCAGATTTTTAAACCCAGACTTTATGTGTGAAATGCAGAAAAAAGCTGGTGACATTTGTGTATGCACAAAACACGTTTCTGCTGTGTGTGTAAAAAAGACAATTCGTTCTTTAAAACACGAAAATAAAGTTTCAAATGCACATCCTACCCTTTTTCATGACTCAAAAAAACAAAACAATCCAGCACCATTTTTATGAAAACAGTCTTGATAAAGGGAGAGGACAATCACCCTTCCTCCCTCGTGAAACACACGGTGTCAGACAAGACAATGAAGCTCAGCGGGACGTCAGGAGTCTGCCTGCCACAGGTAGACTTCTTGGCGACTGCTGGTGGACAGGTCAGCTCGTCGAAGGGTGAGCGGGTGGGGGTCACTGCCCTCTCTCCCGCACCCTCGACACAAAAACATTCCAGAATACACCTGCCTTCCAGGCTCAGTGCACATGCTCAGGCCTGGAGGGCGTGTCATCCAAACACGTGTGTCATGTCAACCGTCAGTCGGGGCCTCCGGCTGCAGTTCCACAAGCGGCCATCCCCTTTCACGGGGGTGCTACCGTCCAAAAACCCAGACCGTGCCCACGTTTTGAGGGAAGAAATCTTCACAATGCTAGAGAAAGGAGTAATAAATGTTGTTCCAACTCACAATGTACACAAAGGCCATTACAGCAAGTACTTCCTCGTGCCAAAACGAGACCAGGGCTTGAGGCCTATACTGGATCTCAGAGCCCTAAACAGAAGGATAAAAACATACAAATTCAGGATGCTGACAATGAGGTAGGTAATCCAGTCCGTAAAACCAGGGGATTACTTCTGCACGGTCGATCTCAAAGATGCCTTTTTCCACGTGAGCATCTTGCCTCGGCACAGAAAATATCTCTGTTTTGCCTTAGAAGGAAGAGCATTCGAATTTCTGGCCCTCCCTTTCGGACTAAAAACTGCACCAAGATCATTTACGAAATGTCTGGATGCGGCCTTAACCCTACTGAGAGACCAAGGGGTCAGAGTTCAAAACTATCTCGACGATCTGCTGATCCTCGGGCGTGACAGAAAGCAGGCGCAGCAGTACTCACATATGGTGATGACTCACCTGCAGGCTCTGGGTTTCGTTTTAAACCTGCAATAGAGCAATCTGATTCCATCCCAAATTACTGTATTTTTGGGAGTACAGGTGAACTCTGTCCTGTACAGTGCATGGCTCTCAGAGGCTCGGGTTTCATCCCTCCACCTCCACCTGGTACACTTTCAGTTGGGCCAGAGAGTGTCCCTCAAACTGTGCTAGCATCTCCTGGGTCCCTAGTAGCATCTATTGTCTGCATGCCTCAGGCCTTATTAAAAATGCACCCTCTGCAGATATGGCTAAACAAACAAATGTATCCTGCCTCCCACAGGCGGACAGGGAGGATACTGATCAGCTCAGAGTGCATGAAAGCTTTGGAACCCTGGAGGGCCCCTTCAGTGTTCACGACAGGCGTCCCGTTGGGACGAGTACTGCATTGGGTTCTGATCACAACAGACGCTTTAAAGACAGGTTGGGGAGCCTTCTGCAGAAACCAACATGCCCGAGGCATCTGGAAACAGCAGGAGACAAGGCTCTACATCAACTTCCTGGAACTGAAAGCTGTTTTTCTGTCAATGAAGCACTTTTACAAGGAGGGGCTGATTACAAAACATGTCCTGATAAAATCAGACAACAGGACGACAGTGTCCTTCATCAACAGAGAAGGTGGGACAAGGTCCCAACACCTCCTCAGCTTGACACACAAGCTGCTCACGTGGTACAGCTCCCGAATATTGTCGCTGAGAGAAACACACATCCCGGGCGAGCTAAACCAAAGGGCAGACGCCCTCTCCAGAGGGCCCCTGCTCTCCTCAGAGTGAAGATTGAACCCACGTATCGTGGACCAGATCTGGGCACGATACGGGCGGGCATCCGTAGATCTGTTCGCCTGCAGCAGCAATACATACTACACCCTGTATCATTCGATAAGGGAAACAGACGCACCGCTGGGAACAGATGCTCTGGTACACAACTGGCCAGCAGGGGTGCTATATTATGCGTTTCCCCCATCCCCTTGATTCAGGCAACGCTGGAACGTGTACGCAGGGGAGCTCTCTCCCTGCTACTCATAGCTCCCAGATGGCCACAGAAACCATGGTTCCGAGAAGTGATCTCACTGTTGTCAGGGACACCATGGCATCTGCCCCTCCACAGGGACCTTCTGACCCAGGCCCACGGGCAGCTCCTTCACCCACGCCCAGGATTGTGGGAACTCTGGGCCTGGCCGCTGAAAGGAACCAGATGATGGCCTCCGTCTTCCCCGGCAACGTCATAAACACGATACAGGGAGCGAGAGCTCAGTCAACTCAGACTCTCTACGCTTGCAAATGGCATGTTTTTGAGGCCTGGTGTCTAGAGAGGAATATTATCTCATATTCCTGTGACCTGGTCCAGCTCCTCACTTTTCTACAGGACCTGCTAGAGAAGGGCCGCTCTTTCTCTACCATTAAGGTCTTTTTGTCAGCTATCTCGGCGTGCCACGAAGGCTGGGGAGGTAAATCTCCTGGCGCCCACCTTCTTATGATACGGTTCATAAAGGGCGTACTGAGCCTCCCAACAGGACTCTGGCCCCTTATTGGGACCTCCAGTTAGTCCTGGACGCTCTATGTGAGCCTCCATTTGAGCCTATTAGCAGCATTAAGATAGACTTGTTATCTTATAAAACTGCTTTGCTCTTAGCTCTTTGCTTAGCTAAACGTGTGGGTGACCTCCACGCTTTACCTGTGCACCCAATGTGTACCAGATTTGGCCCGGACAGGTCAAAGGTCACCCTGCGTCCTAACCCCGCATATGTGCCAAAGGTTCCAACTTTAAATCCCAGAAGTCTGGACTTTGAGCTCTCAATGTTTCCTTCCCCCCTGTCCTCACTGAAGGACAGAGTAGGCTGAATGCACTCTGCCCTGTTAGGGCCCTAAGTGTATACATTGAAAGAACTGTAAGTTGGGAAAAAACAAACCAGTTGTTTGTATGTTTTGCCAATCCAGCTGCTAGCAGAGCCCTTTCAAAGCAGTGCCTCTCACACTGGGTGACTGAGGCCATAAAAAGGGCATACAGTAGCAAAGGTCAACAGGTGCCCTCTGGGGTACATGCCCATTCCATTCGAGGCCTGGCTGCCTCATGAGCTCTTTTTAAGGGTGTGCCAGTGGCAGACATATGTACTACTGCCAATTGGGCTTCAACAAACACGTTTGCAAAACACTACAGTTTGGATGTCAGAGCATGTGATGTCACTCAGGCTGTCCTCTCTAACACAGAGTAGAGAACAGCTAAAACGCCTGCAGTATAAAGGCATTAGTTCTCACAAGCATGCATTTCCAGAGCATTTTCAGGGTGTGAATGAAATATGTTCCCATAGTCATATGTTGCACTGAGTGGACTGACTGGTAAGTGAACTGAAAGTTATGCACCATAACTCATGTTCCCTGAAGGAATGGAACGAGGTGCAACACATGTTTTCCCTTTCAAATGCCCAAGCTCGGTGAAGTGCACTTGGAGGAAGTAGGCTGGGCATCATCTGGTTTTATACAAAGAGGGCGCTCTTTGACACTGACGCCCACTTGCCTTTTCAAGGCGTGAATGTATTACTACAGGTGGTGCAATTCCCATAGTCATATGTTGCACCTCGTTCCCTTCCTTCAGGGAACATGTGTTATGGTGCATAACTTTCAGTTAGCTGTTTGTTAGCAAGATAAGTCAAGAACCACAGGAAAGATTTTTATCACATTTACAGAATGTAATCACTGTATGGATTTTTACAACTGACTAGCTTTATGAGATGTTTGAGATAAAAAAAACGATATTTTACCTTCATTGTTAGCGGTTAGCTACCGTAAACAGATACCTACTATTTAGATAAATAGCTCATAAACCACTCGGCTGATATTTTTTCAGTTTACAGAGTGTAATTACTGTATATGGGTTTCATTTACAAACTGTTGACCTGTATGAGACATTTGAGATAAAATTCCATTATTTATTTGTTGTTTTAGAGATGGACTTGTCTCGTGTTAGCTGACCTGTATGAGACATTTGAGATAAAATTCCATTATTTATTTGTTGTTTTAGAGACGGACTTGTCTCGTGTTAGCTTCCGTTTTATTTCCGTCAATTTTGACAATTTAAATCCAGCAGATTAGACCATTTTGTGAATTTATTAAGGAACGGTTAAGCTCAGGAACCCTTGTGCTATAATGTCAGCTATAATTTTTAGCAAACAAATAATTGTTTTTACCGTGTTAATCTTCTTAAAGCCTTGCTGTGTGCTCCTGTGGCAGATATTTGCAACAGAGCTAAACACTCGTCCACATTTCCGGGTTGTCTCAGCGGTGACGCGTCACGTCAGCGGGGGATGGCGCGTTACGTTGGAGGTGACGTAGGTGCGATCTATATTAAGGTGCGACCCGTTTATGGATTTTTCCAATTTTTTGGCAATAATTGGACAAAACAACCTATATTCCGGTGCGATCTATAGTCGGGAAAATACGGTATATAGAATGTGATAATCAAGTGGTTGGAATAGTGTACAGGAAAGTCTGTGCCAGGAGATCCCACCAAAGGTGGTGGAGAATAGCAGGACTAAGATACTGTGGGACTTTCAAATCCAGACTTAAAAACAGGTGATGGCTAACCAAACAGATATTTTGTTGGTTGACAAGCTATAGAAGAAGGCAGTGGTGATAGATGAAGCAATCCCAAATGACTAACATTAGGATAAAGGAGCATGAGAAGCTTTAGAAAGAAGGTCTAGGGTCCAATCTCTGACTTGGACCTGGAGTCTTTCTGTGTGGAATTTCTATGTTTTCCTTGTGTTTGCATGAGATTCTATGCCATGCAGGCTGCTACCCTTTAAGCCACGCCCTAGTGGGTTTTACCCTGCGCTTCGCGCCAATCACTGAAGACTTCTAGTCCACGCCCACCTGCCGTGGGCCCTGCCTCGGTCTGCTATTTAGTCTGTTGCTGACCAAGAATCGACTCCCTAAAAATGTTCACGCCATATGATTAAGAAGATTTCTTTCTACGATGGATTCCCTTAAGAAATGCACATGATGCAAACCCGGCTTCATGCTGAAGGCCGACAGGCATCTTGCCTGCGAGATGTGCCTTGGATTGCAACATACACAGCAGGTGATGGTCCAGCACCCGGAGTGTCTCGCCTGCCAACTCCTGTCTGCGGAGGAGAAGGAACGCCGGTTCGATCTTCTTGACCGGACGGCAACGGAGACTCAGCCGATGGTGGTCGCCCCCCCCTGTGGTTACTGGAGAAGGGGGATTACGCGGCCACAACCAACACACGGGTACCAGCTTGCCCGTGAGCAGATCTGGACCCAGTGACCTACTACCTCTTTGACACGGAGTCGTGCAGCCGCAGGGCACCGTCTCCTGAGGGTGAGTGAAAGATGGAGCCCGACACGGTCGAGCAGGGCCCTCACGTCAACCTGGCCAACGCGCTACCCGACATCATGAGGTGAGCAGCGGGAGCGTGCAACAAGACGGTCCCTGAAGGCACCACACAGGCCTCTTCGACGCCGCTCCTGGCTGGACGTTTCGTTGCTAGGCAGGTGAACCAGGCGCAGATGATCTGGCCGTGCGTCCCGGACATCCTCTCCTTGCTGCAGGCAGAAAGACAGGAACCACTAAAAATGAGAGCTCCTGTCTCGGCTTTTGTTCCGGTGACGAAGGTCCAGGGGCTGATGGACCAAACCTTTTCTCTGGTCCCGCCGCTAGAGCAGAGCTTGTCCGCGGTCGTTGGACTGAAAGCCGCAAAGCATGTGGGAAAGCCCGTCACACCATCTGCACCTGCAGATCAGTTTGCCACGAAAATGCAGGACCGTATCCACAAGTGTGCTTCGCAAGTTGGTGCAGCTGCAAATAACAGAGCGCTCCTGGCGCTCGGAGTCGGGCAGGAGCCGACGCACGAGAATATCTGAAGGATATTCTTATTCCATACTCATCCACCCGTTCGCTGCGGTCACAGAACAGCAATCTCCTTCACATTCCGAGAACCAAATTGAGGACCATGGGAGACCGGGCTTTCAGTGTGGCTGCCCCCCGCCTGTGGAACTCTCTTCCTGACTGTCTAAGAGCCCCACAGTCTGTGGTTGACTTTAAGAGCGGCTTGAAGACCTTTCTTTTCGACCGAGCATACTCTACCTCCTCATGATTCTACTTTTGATCTTAGCTGATATTGTTATTGATTTTAATTGTTTTATTATTTGTTTTATTGACATTTAATTCTGTTGCTCCTTGTAGCACTTTGAGATTTTCATTAATGAAAAGTGCGTTATAAATTGAATTCATTATTATTATTATTATTATTAAGGCAGGAGCAGCTCTCGACGCCATCACCAACCTGTGCGGGACTCTGGCGACCTGCTCTGCACGGATCACAGCGTGGGCCACACTGCTCCGAAGGCAAGTCTGGCTCAAACTGTCCCCCTCCATCACGGAGGAAATCAAACGTCAGCTTTTGGAGGGGCCGATCTCGACGCAGGGTCTATTCGGTGAACACTACCAGGCCGTGTTCGAGCAGTTGCGCTCCTCCACGGACGTTCTCGAGCAGGTGAAGAAGCACGCAGCATCACCTCGGGCAGACCCTCGTGCCGCACATGGACCGGTGCGCCCTAGGGAGCAGAGCAAGGCATACCGTGGCGGCCGTGGCACAGTGGTAATGGCAGTCGACCCCCGATCGGAAGGTTGGAGGTTCGAATCCCGCATCCGCCCACCATGTGTCGTTGTGTCCCTGGGCAAGACACTTAACCCCAAGTTGCTCCCGGTAGGTCTGGATGGCGCCTTGCAAGGCAGGCTACCACTACCGGTGTATGAATGTGTGAATGAATGGGTGGATGGCTGGTATTGTAAAGCGCTTTGGGGCTCCTCACAGGGAGCTGGAAAGCGCTATATAAATAAGCTCCATTTACCATTTACCATACCGCAACGTGCAGAGGTTCTCATCCCCGTCACAGACCTTCGCTGTGCCGCAGACCCCAGCTTCGTCCAGAGGACACCCGGCTCACTATTACCAGCGGGTCGGGAGCTCCAGAGGCAGGGGTCGCCAGCAGACCTCATGGGCCAGCCAGCACCAGGGTGCAAAGAGAGACATGTTCAAAAAATGACGCTGTGAAAGGGATGTGTTTAACAGTTTTTGAGTTCTGAAAATAAAGTTTCTGTCTTTGAAAACAGTGTTTGTTATTCAGACATGCTGGTTGCCTCTTTCACGAGGTCCGTGAACACATCTCCAGGTTTGTGCAGTGCTAACAAAGCAAATTCTTTCACACAAAGCCGAGCGACGAGTGATTTCGATGTTCCCCCGGTAACTACTCTAGCCCCACCTCCCTACACGCAGACGGGGGCAGGCGTACGTGACTGCCAGCAGGCACTCAGTGTTGCATTGCACAGTCATGTCAGACAAACATCTGCACTTGTTAACACAGTTAACTGTCATGAGCCTGGCCTGGACACATTGGTTCCAGCCAGGACATTTCTGTCTTCTTCAACATCGAGTCAAGCCACAGGTAATGTCTCTGACCCGTCTCAAAAAAGACGTTTCTCATGCACACATGATTCAAACGTGTGTCAGTGTTGCACCCGCGAGGTGGCATGCAGTAAACGTCCCTTTTCAGACCGGCCTCCCTTGGGCCAACGCGGACTCTGTCCACTTGGCGGCGGTAGAGGCCAGGTTATGTCTACTCAGGTAGCAGAACAAGATGGCTGCCCCCTTGAAAGATCACAGAGCGATTTGGCTGCAAACTTGCTCTCTGAACAAATGGTTACGGCGTCTGGTTTGCCACGTTACACTCTGCAGTTTGCAATGATGCCACCCAGATTCAACTGAGTTTTGGAGACGAAACTCTCCTCTCCTGCACAGGGGGCGGCGTTGAGATTTGAACTACAGGAACTTTTGGAGAAACACGTCATTTCCCAGGTTCCTCCGGACGACGAAATGAACAGGTTTTATTCAAAATATTTTCTAGTTCCCAAGAAATCAGGGGGTCTCAGGCCGATTTTAGATTTATCAACTTTCAACGACTACATTATGAAACGTCCTTTTCATATGTTAACGTTGAAGCGCGTTCTCGAAAACGTGACGTCAGGGGACTGGATGGTACTAATCGATCTCAGAGACGCTTACTTCCATATTCCGATCGTCCCAAAACTCAGGAAGTTCCTCAGGTTTGCCTATCAGGGAACCTGTTACGAGTTCAATCGCCTACCCTTCGGGTACGCGCTTGCGCCTCGGACTGTTGCGAAGGTAATCGAAGCAGCGTTACAACCGCTGCGTTCGAGGGGCTTCCGAGTCATGTATTACATTGACGATCTGTTGCTCCTGTCTGGATCCAAGATGGAGGCATCAACACAGACGGAGGTTCTGGTGAGTCATCTGACCAGCTTAGGCTTTGCTATAAATTGGGAAAAAAAGCTCTGTTTCACCAGCTCAACAGATACTTTTTCTGGATGTCAACTTATGCTCAATAACAATGAAAGCGGTCCTGTCGAACCAGAGACAAGAGTCGCTGATATCACTCCTCCACCGTGTCCAGCCACATACCACGGTGTCGGCGATCACAATAATGCGGCTGTTAGGAATGATGGCCGCCAGCCACATGGTGGTAGAACTAGGTTTATTGAACATGAGGAAATTGCAGAGGTGGTTTATTCGTCAGAAAATAGATCCTGTACACCACAAGAGGCGCCAGCTTACGGTCCCCCCGTCTGTGAGGACGGACCTGGTGTTCTGGGGGAATCCCAGGAATTTGTCAGAGGGGGTTCCCCTGGGCAAAGTGACATCACGGAGGGCGGTCTTTACCGATAAATCTCTTTCCGTTGGGGGGGGGGGACATGTCAGTCTCAGACTGTGGGTTGGACGTGGCCCCCAAGCAAGTCTCTCCACATAAACGTGTTGGAATTGTTAACAGTACACAAAGTTCTGAAACACTTTGTGCACATGCTCCATCATCAGGATGTCCTCGTGCACACGGACAACATGACAGCCGCAGCTTACATAAACTGCAATGGCGGGGTTCGCTCAGCCTAGCTGTTGGAAACAGCCAGGGAGCTGCTTTGCTGGGCTCACGTTCACCTCAGATCACTGAGGGCTGTTTACATCCCAGGTGTGCTAAACAGAGGTGTCGACATCATGTCGAGAGGAGGGCCTCTGGACAGAGATTTGGAAGTTACACCCAGCCCTGGTGTCTCAAATCTGGTCCAGGTTCGGGAGGGCGGAAGTGGACCTGTTTGTGACGCGAGAGAATTCATAGTGCTCCCTGTTTTTCTCCCTAAGTCCCCCCGACACCCCCCGCTGGGGGTGGACGCGTTTGCTCACAAACCGTGGCAGAGGGTGTTGAGTTATGCTTTCCCTCCTGTTCCACTGCTATCCACACTGCTGGAAAGAGTGAGAGAGGAGGGAGTATCAGTCATTCTGATCGCTCCACTGCGTGTAAACGCACCATGGTTTCCGGTCCTGCAGCAGCTGACAGGCCGCTCCTGGAAACATCCTTGGAGAGACGATGCTCTACTGTAGGGAGGGGGCGCAATAAGGAGCCCTCTGGTAATAGGCCAGCATTTGTGGGCCTGGATGCTGAACGACAGCGTCTAGAGAACCTTGGTTTCTCTAAAAATGTCATTGGAACCATTCAGGGCTCACGTGCACAGTCTACAATAGCTGTTTACGTTTCAAAAAGGGCTGCTTTTCAGCTCTGGTGCGTGGAAAGACATCTGGACCTATGCTCATGTCACTTGGGTCCAGTCTTGTCTTTCTTACAACTATTGCTAGACAGAAATTTGGCTTTCAGCACCATTAAAACGTATGCTACAGCAATTTCTTCATGCCATGAGGGGTTTAATGATAGAACGATGTTTAATCATCCCCTAATGAAACGTTTTTTGAAGGGTGATTGCCGTCTTAGGCCTGTTTCCCGGTCCTTGGTTCCTCAATGGGATCTGGTTACTATGTTAAACGCATTAACTAAGGATCCTTTTGAGCCTCTAAATGAGGTTCCACTAAAGTTCCTGTCATTTAAAACAGCTCTGTTGTTGGCTCTTACGTCGGCTAAAAGAGTAAGTGACCTTTCTAGACTGTCTGTTTCTCCTTCCTTTTTAAAGATACAAGGAGATGGGAGTTCTGCTGAACTTAGGCCTAATCCAACATTCATACCAAAGGTCATAACGTCTT
>JBBPBX010013416.1:20643-33141 GCA_038048925.1 Garcialebias charrua
ATGACTTAATCAGCTCGCTGCATTGTAAATACCCAGAGGAACTTCATTGTTTTAGGTGACTTCAATCACGTGAATTTAAAGGACTGTCTCCCAAACCAACACGTATCCATAGCAACACGAGGAAGTAACATGCTCGACCATGTTTACACAAATGTGAGGGGCGCATACAGAGCGAAGCCCCGCCACCATTTATCCATCCTTATACATAGTTCCCAGAAACGCCCCCAGTATTGTGCAAACCGGTTTTCGCACCACATCTGAAGGCAGAGAAGGCAAAGATGGCGAACAGCCAGAGCAAATTATACGGACAAAAACACGAGCTACCACAGCTTCACCAAGGAACAAGAGCAAACTGGCAGTGGTCGAGTTAAATGAGTTTGAGAAAGAAATCATGGCAGACGAATCAGACAACTTGTCACAAAGTAGTTACTCCGATATCATTAATTATTTAATTACTACAAAGAGCGCACACCGGCTTCACAGCACACCGGCTTCACAGCTTTAAATCCAAAAAAGATGTGTAAACTGTCTCAATCAGATCTAACCAGCTAAAAAAAGGTTTAACTAAAATAACACACAGCCAACAAACAGTCCAAGCTGAACACAGACCAGAACCAGCACTTTTGAGTCTTACCGTGTTGGAAGTTAGCATGTTGTTAGCATCTGGAGCGAGGCTCGCAGGAGCTCAGGTCGGACGGCGTGGATCGTCGCGGCCGCGGGGGCACGTCCCATGGGACCGACGCGTCGCCCGCACGACTTGGCTCCCGTCCTCCTTCTCCAACTGGGACGGTCTCCCCGCCGGTCCTGGTGGACCGTGAGGAGGCCATTGTCGCGTTAGCGAGATGCTAAGCTAACAGCATGCAAGACGGTTTGCTAAATAATGAAAAAAAAAAAACCCAGCTCTAACACACAGACAGTTGTACTCTAACATTGTTCTGACATAGTTTCACAAAATGATTTATGTAGAATATTTTGTTTACCGGCCAAAAGGACGACGTCTTCCAGAGCAGATCCGAGCCAGACTCAGAGAGCGATGGAGCTGCAGTCCAGCTTCTCCGATGAGATAAATCCTTCACGTTTACTTTTTTTTTGATGAAGTGAAACCTGCGCGTTGCCCAAACGTCTACCCGACTGGAACACCCACTGACATAACACGAAGTAACCATTGCAATTAATTAGAAATTAACACACACAAAAAACGTGAAAAATGAACATCCATTAGACCAGTGTTTTTCAACCTTTTTTGAGCCAAGGCACAGTGTTTTCATTGAAAAAATCCCAAGGCACACCACCAACCAAAATTGTAAACATAGATACTGTACACTGTATCTGCCTATATTAAATATATAGTCATTCTTATCAAAGTGTCTTGAATAGGAATGAAATAAACACAAAAATGTAGTTTTATCATATTTTATATTTCTTATTTCAAATTGCACTTAACATGTCTTCAAAAATACACCTGAACAGTACCACAACAATGTGGTCTTAAATTTAAAGAGGTTGTAGAAATGGGGGGCTTTTTTGATAATTTCCAAGGCACACCTGACGATCACTCGCGGCACACTAGTGTGCCTAGGCACAGTGGTTGAAAAACACTGCATTAGACCGCGCTGTCCCCTGATATGCCTCTCGAAATGAGTGTCCACCCGGAAGTAACACGGATGTGACGTCACATGGGAACTACGTATTGCGCTCTCCCTGGGGCTGCTTGGGCTCGGGTGTCCCGTCCTGTCAGCAGGGCGAGGATTGGGCCGGATCTTGGATGTCGGCTACTCTCCACCCCAGAATGAATGGGCCTACCTCCTGGGCTTGGGTGTGGGCTGCCCCATGTAGGGGGCAGGTACATGTCTTGGACCTAGTGGGTATAGAGTGTGCATCAGGATTATGAATGGAACGTGTCGTTATTGTTTGTCTATGTGTGAGTGAGGATGAGGGTGGGTCTGAGTGAGTGTGTCTATGTATGAATGTCTAATTGTCAGGCTGGGATTTGGACTGCCCCCTCTCTGTTACATCTGAGGCTACTTGGTGTTACGCTCCTACCACGTGGCCCCCGGGTGGGTGTCCCTTTGCCCGCGGGCTTGTTGGGGGCCCTTGCTGTCGCCTTCTGGGGTTGGGCGCTTGGGCGTGGGTCGGCTCGGCCTGGTGGCTGCCTGGTGGAGCTCGGGTCCTCTGGTCCTATCGGGTCTGGGCCTGAGGGGTGGGCGTCCCCAGTGCCCGGGCCTCGGTGCCCGGGCCTGGGGCTACGTCAGTGCGGCGGGCTCCGGCGGGGGCCGGTTGGTTTGTTGCCGTTGGCCTTCCGGGGGTAATTGTGTGTAGTCGCTGGTGTGTGTAGTCGCTGGTGGGGCTCGTCCAGTTCTCCCCCTTGGTCGGATCTGGGGAGTGGGTGAGTGGCTCGTCCTCTTCGGGTTGCCCTGGGGACTCTGGGCTCGGGGTCCTTCTTGGGGTCTTAGGCTTTGATTGCCCCTTCATCTGCCTCGGGCCTTGGGGGGACGGATCTCTGATGCTTCACGGTCGCTGCTGAATGTTCTATTGGAGAAACCTTATTCACTTATGCATGCTCACAACCACACACAAATGGATGCAGGGATGTATATAGTCTGCACTTTGAGATTTTCATTAATGAAAAGTGCGTTATAAATTGAATTCATTATTATTATTATTATATGTAGATATCATATGCAGATATATAGATGGATATGTGATATGAATGTATATGTATGTATACTGTATTTATATTTGTAGGTATGGGTATGTTTATTTATGGAAATCTACTGCAAGGTCATGAATACTGTTAGTCTTTATGAATGTATGTTTAGTTGCTGTGTTCTGTCATGTGCTTTGCAGTATTGCGGACGGAGGTTGGGTGTGTTTGCCTTGTGCTCTTTTTGTGGATAATTGTTGTGTTTTGTTGTCTTACTTTCTACTCTTTCCTTTCTCAATTAATTTTTTTTTTATATCAGTGTGAGAGGATGGCTGTAAGGTGAGAAGGGAGGCCATCTATAATGGAAAAAAAAAGACATGTCACACATTAAATGTTTGGGATGCTCTAGATTGGCATACGACAGCGTGTTCCAGTTCCTGATAATATCCAGCAACTTCACACATAATTTATTTCCACCTCATGTACCACATGTGGTGGAAATGACAATAACGTTGACTGGAACTTGAACATTGAAGAGGAGTGGACCAACATTCTACAGGCCACAATCAAAGATCCTGGTCCACTCTATGTGAATGAGACGTGTTGCACTGCATGAGACAAATGGTTTGTAAAGGAGAAGTGCTCATCAACCAGATTTATAAAAATTTATGAACACTATCTGAGAGAAAGGGGTTTATTTTATACATGGAAAAGGTTTTAGATCTTAGAGTTCAGCTCATGAAAAATGGAAGCAAAAACAAAAGTGTTGTGTTTATGTTTTAGTTCGGTGTAGCTATGATTCATTCCCAACACAAGACATGAGCACTATCCGATCTGTTTTTAAACCTTTGCCCCATTCTGTCTGTCAACTTAGCCTGTCTGTTAGCAAAAAAATCTTATGAACCACTGGACAGCTTATACTGAAACTCTCATATAAAGATGTACTTTTAATCAGCTTTAGGAGTCCACATAATTCCATATTATAGTTATAGCTAATCAACATTATCCAACACAAAAGCAGCTTCAGTGCAGCCGATTTTACAGATATTAGACTAAAATTAAGTGTACAGTAGCTGCACATCATCCCCAACACATAATCTGACTGCTACACATAGCACTACATCTTTGCTTTGAACTTTAGCACTAACTGTTGGTGTCAACCCCATCAGTCTCCTAGCAAGGTATCTCATAAACAAACAGATTTTAGTAAAATATTCAGAAAGTAATCATTAAATGTACAACCACAAGTTCAAGGTTCAAGGCTTTATTTACATTCACATCACATGTGGTACATGAGGTGGAACCGAATTGTTAACTCAAAATCCCAGTTGCACCCCAAAATAGCAAAAATATAAAGTATATAAATAAACAATATACAAGTATATAAGCTATACACTGAACAATAATAGTGTAAAAAAAAAACACGATATATTAAAAACAGCAGCCTGAACATGAGTCTGTAGTGAGCAGACAGGTATGAATATAACAGCTTAAAGGCAAAAAATCAGCAGCACAGATGATCAGCAGTGCAGATAAAGTGACATATCACCATTTAAAGCATCATTACATTGATTTTTCCTGGTTAGGGGTTCATGAGTCTAACAGATTCAGGGTAGAAGCTGTTCCTCCGTCTAGTGGTTCTACACTTAATGCTCCACAATCTTCTTCCTGAGGGGAGCGAGGCAAAAAGTGTGTGTGCTGGGTGAGTGGGGTCCTTCATGATGCAGGTGGCTCTCTTCCTGCATCTGGAGGTGTAATGTCTGTGATGGTGGGGAGGCTGACTCCAACAGACTTCTGTGTAGCCTTCACCACTCTCTGCAAAGCTTTTCTTTCTGCAGCTGTGCAGCCGCCATGCCACACGTTGATGCTGGAGCACAGGATGCTCTCCACTGCACACCTGCAGAAGGAGGTGAGGACTGAGCTTCCCAGACCAGTTCAAGTAAAAACCTTCTTAAATCATACCAATTCAACATGGCTGCCACTGCTTCATGAGCTAAATAACTACCTTAAAGCAACTCTAATCTCAAACACATTCATTTAAATATTTTTTGTCTGCACAGCACCTGTCCTACACAGTTAAACTATTATCATATGCCAGAAGGAAGTACCACAAGCTGCACCAGTAGTACAGCTCACTGCTGCTACTACTGTTGGCAAAAAAACACACACAAAAAACAAACACACAAACAAACAAAAAATCTCTAGGTACCATGTCAATATTAGTATACATTTTTAACATTTATAGATTGATTTCTTTAGAGGTTGGAGATGTTTTAAGACAACAGCCATGTTCTCTGGTCTCGGCCCTGCTCGGATGAGCTGTTAGCTCGTCATTACGGTCAAAATCAATGTTTTTTTTTTTTTGCTGAAGTTATTAAAAAGCTATCTATTGCAGATAAGATATTAAATGTTCATTCATTTCCACAAAACTCCCAGTTAAAACATCTAACCTAGTTAATGTGTAACATGTTAGAATCAGGAATATTTTACAACATTTGCCACAGACTATTTGGGAATTAAAAAAAAATCTATTTAAGCAAACCAACTGCCAAAATACAATGATTCTCCTGGGCCATTACTACTTACAGAGATTTAGTTTTCAATTTGTAAGTTTATTTTTAGAGAAATTTAACAGTTTAGTCTGATTTTCTGCATAAATGTGCCTCTTTTCTGTTTTTGCCTTTTACTCTTCTTTTTATGCTCTGTGGCCTCTTCTTCCATTTCTACATGTATTTTTAACAGCCGATCTCTCTTTTTTTCTTCCACTTTGTTGCTCTCAGAACAGTTTCCTTCTCTTCTGCTCATTTTTGCACAGAACATGTTTTTTCTGTGCAAAAGATGTTGCTCCACTGAACAAAATAAGCCATGAGTTTATCAGTACAAGTAAATACCAGCTGGAACGTAGTGTTTGATTATATTATAAACCACTTTATATTTTAGGCTTTAGTTGTTGTTTTTCACATTGTAAAACTTTGAACACGCCTTTTTGTTCGGAAACTGATAAAACGTCAACAAGAATATTTTTTCCACAGATGAAATGTGCAGTTTTCCTATAGGTTCCTTTCCCCCCAGAGAGTAAATGGCACACAAAAATCCTCCATGTGCTTCTTTCTGGAGATTTAGCGAGGACTACAGATCCTGGGCTTTTTTTCCCCACCCATTGTCCTCCAACAAAAGAACCACTCGATGCTAAAGCTTCGACTGAAACAAACATGAGAAATGGATTTTCAGCTGTCACAAACAAAGCTTGAATCCTCAACACACTGTTTTAGACACTGACAATTTAATAGCCTTATATAATGCATCCTGGAGGCGCATTATTTTGACACACATCTCCATCCACCCCTCCCCTGGACCTCCTCTCAGCCATGCTCACACTTATGTCATTGCTGCTGTGGTGCAGCGCCGATGGGAGGTGGCGTTGAGCCTCAGCCCAAGGCCTCTGCACAGCTGGAACTGAGCGAGCCCACTCGGCCCCGATGTTCCTACACGTTACTGCGATGCTCGAAAACTCTGTAAGGCAAAAACTTTACTTTACTTTAGAGCCTTTTCTGCCTTTTATCACAGTTTAGCAGAAATTGAGTATTCATAGAATTTTCCTGGTTAGGCCTTAAAAACCAGACTTTCACTTGAATTCACCAAGAGCCAATCAGTAGCCTAATTATTATTGTATGCTCAGAGCTACAAACAGGTTTTACACATTCTAGTATTTCCTGATTGTTCCCCTCTTTCAATTCATAAATTATTCATAGGAAAGATTTCCTCTAAGCTTGTGGATATTTGTTTAAACAGCATGTTTAATTGAAGTCTTTCAGCCAGTTCTGTACTGGGGGGCTATGGGTTGCCGTCACTTATGTGCAGAATGAATGTTTGTGGCCCACAGCTAATTAATTAGCTGGAATTCTCTCTCCCCAAGTGCACCAGCTGTTTCATACAGCTGCCAGAATCCCTATATATCAATAACAGAGGTGTTAACGGCGTGCACAGTTCATTGGCTCATCAGCTTGATAAAGACAGAACAACTGCAGGTCACAGAACTGTATTTTATGTTCTTTACTCTAACACTCCATGTGCTGGGTCATTTATGATATAGCAGTAAAAACAAATTGTTAGAGCACAATATTGTGGAGGCTATTCACAAAATAAATAAATGTCGACACTGATATTTGTAACATAAAGGGAGAGTCTGGTCATTTTTTTAAGTTATGTTTTGTCAAATAGTTATCAATTTTTGGTACCTTCTGGGTCATGACCTCAGCACAAAGTGTTGAGCAAAGGGTAAAACTTTTTTAAAAAGCTGGGCTAACTGCTAGCTAACAAGGGATTTTTTTAAAAATCATCAGCTAATATTAAACGTTTACACTTTTGCATAACATTGTTTTCTCAACAGAACAATATCTGTTTCCACTCAAATATATTATGCTCGAAATGACTTGATTGTCCCTTTAATGTTACATTCATGGTTGTATTGTTGAAGACGTTTTAAATCTCTCTCACTAGAGAGGAAACACATTCAGACATATTTTAAGGTCAGTGGAAAGCTCCTAGTTTACTTGTCCACATGTTCCAACCTTCATCATTGCTCATGAAATTTGGATTAGGACAAAGAACAAGCTTCAGGATCAAAGCTGCTGAAACGTATGGTCAGGCTCTGGCTGAACGATAAAGTGAGGAGCTCTGTCATTCGGGGAGAATTCCGAGTAAAGCCGCTGCTCCTACATATCAAAAGGAGTTAGCTGAGGTGGTTCTCGTGCTTGGACTAGGATGCTTCCTGGACATTTTTCTAGAGGTTTACCGGGAACATCCCACTGAGAAGAAACCCAATAAGGATTACCAAAGGTGGGCATGTAGCGCTAATGCGCTAATCCGCTTACAGCGGACCTAACGTTTTTGTCAGCGTAACAGCGGTTTGACTAACTTTTATAATTCATAAGCGGATTTGCGCTATTTTTATTTCAAATGCAGTACCGATAATAACTAATTATCTATCAGTAAAAACGAAAAAACGTATTTACAGGCCCGGACGACTGCTAACAGGAGCCAAGATGGTGTAGTGGCAGGGCTTTTGACTTGGGACCCGGAGGACGCGGGTTCGCGTCCCGGCCACTACACACCTTGGGGTGTCTATGAGTGCACACCTAATTCTCCAGCTCCCCGAGCGCTTTCTGGCTGCTCACTGCACCACCTGGTGGTGGTTGGGTTAAATGCAGAGACGAATTTCGTCTGTGTATGGGAAACATACACAGATGACAGACAAACACATTATTATTATTATTATTATATCCTGTCAGCGCCGGATGTGGTCCGTGACAAAAAAGCGTCCCCTCAGTCTCTTTGCTAGAGCGAGCGCTCTCAGTTAGCAGCCAGTGTGTTACTCTGCAGCCTTATTGCTTGTTTTCGAAGAGTCAGACGAAGAGTTTTTAACATGGAGGGTGAACTTATGGATGTTTCTCAGCGGCCTACGCGACGCGTCTGGATTTTAAAAAGTATTTCGCCATTTGCCCTCTTCAAAATGGCGGCCGCGACGGCCACAGAAGATAAGGACTTTCCATGAAAACACGGTAAAAACAATTATTTCTTTGCTGAGAAAAAATATATTTCTTAGCTGACTTTATAGCACAAGGTTTTTCTGAGCTTAACCGGTTCAAATGGTCAAATCTGCTGGATTTAAAAAAAGTATTTCGCCATTTGCCCTGTTCAAAATGGCGGTTAGCGTGTTAGCATTAGCATCCGCTAGCATTGCTAATACATAAGTGCTTTTGAAATTGCGGACCTAAATAAATCAATAAGTGCTTTAGAAATAGCGGAACTAATTTTTGGATTAGCGCTGCCCAGCACTGAGGATTACCAGTATATACCTTCTGACTTCTAAGTTTTGCTGGAGAGATTGTTGTCTCAAGTGTTCACTCTTGGACCTGTTACCTCTGCAACCCAACCATAAGCAGAAGAAAATGGATGGACAGAAAAGTCTGCACTTCTGCATCAAAGCTCATCCTCATCTCACATTGTTAAAATAAACATGACTGATTATTGGCCATCTCCAGGAAAAGAATATTAAAAAAATATATGTGAATGCCTTATGTGCCTTTGGTTTTCTGAAAAACTTGATGGATTTTAATGACACCTCCAGGAAGTAATTACAAACATCTACACGTGATCTACAACTTCTGGAGTCAACCTGAGTCAAAATGTCTGCCACAGCTAATCAACCTTAGCCAACATGAAAGGAGTGTAGCTGGAGTTTGTTTACAACAATTACATGCAGGGTCCAGGTTGGCTTTGATCTTGGACATCTTGTTTTTGGACCAGTGCAACCAGTGCGCCACCTTGAAGTGAATTAAAGTGTATCTCAGACAGACTGAGGAGGAGTAAATGTTCTTAATGATCTTTCTCCAGATTGAGTCTGATATGGATTCCCCCAAGTCTGTTTCACTTTTCTGTTAAAGAAAGTCCAAACTGGTCTCATGATGTGAACTGAGCAGTGTATAGATCTTGATGAGGCCCCCCTTGGCATCAGAACTACAATCCAAAATCTTAACCCAAACATTTAAGAAAATTTTTTGACATGCAAAATGGTGAGCATCATGCATTTTTTAAAGGAAGGCTCCATTCATTACATTTGTTTTTGTTTTTAGATGTATTAGATGGAACATCTGAAGAGCTGGTGCAAAGAGAATAATCTTCACATGAATGTGAAGAAGACAAAGGAGATGATTGTGGACTTCAGAAGGAACAAACACACCCACGCCCCACTGAAAATAGGTGGGTCTGCAGTGGAAGTGGTCTCCAGCTACAAATACTTGGGTGTACACATGAATGATAACCTCAGCTGGAGCAACAACACCACCAGCCTGATCAAGAAAGGTCATCAGAGACTCTACTTCCTCAGACGGCTGAGACGTGCTGGTCTGAGCAGCCCAGTTCTCACCTCGTTCTACAGGTGTGCAGTGGAGAGCGTCCTGTGCTCCAGCATCAACGTGTGGCATGGAGGCTGCACAGTTGAAGAGAGGAAAGCTCTACAGAGAGTGGTGAAGGCTGCACAGAAGTCTGTTGGAGTCAGTCTCCCCACCATCACAGACATTTACACCTCCAGATGCAGGAAAAGAGCCACCTGCATCATGAAAGACCTCACTCATCCAGCACACTCACTCTTTGCCCCACTCCCCTCAGGACGGAGGTTGAGGAGCATCAAGTGTAGAACCACTAGACTGAGGAACAGCTTCTACCCTGAGGCTGTTAGACTCATGAATAAATAAAAATAAAATAAAAAATAAACACTGCAAAATATCACATTGTGCTGATGCTGATCTGTTTTCTTGTTGCTGTGTTCATCTGTGACCATCTGCTCATACAAACTCATGTTCGTGCTGCTGTTTATTCCCACTATATTAGGCTTAGTGTATTACTAGTTGATGTTTTTCTTAGTTAATTCTAGATGTTATTACTGTTTTTCTCTTGCATTTGTTGTTGGATGTAACTGGGACCCTGTGTACATAATCTCGTTTTCATCACATGTACCACATGCGGTGCAAATGACAATAAAGACTCTCTGACTCTGATGTATATATAAAAAGAAGCCTAATGGAAGTATCAGATCGCACTATGTTGGAGATTTGTGCCCTCATTACCTGGTCAGGGTACTGTTTACATTATTGGATGTCATGATGACTTAAACTTTCGACAAAGAGGATAATAAAAGTTGTGTTTGACTGTGAAATCAATACAGACTTCAGCTTTTAGTCTGCCTAATAATCTATATTTTGTTGGATGTTTTATACATGTAGTATGGTTTCAAGAGTTGGTTCTTTGGGTTTTTGTGTTGTTCAAATAAAAAGTGGTGAGAAATAAAGGAACTGAGTGTAATAATAATTTTTGAACATGTGGAAGCTCATAAACTTTGAACAGCCAAGACATAAAAAACATACAGCATCCTATCACAAAGTTAGTACACTAATATTAGAGTATGAAGTGCATGGAATGCAGCTTGTGGCTAAGTTTTTTCTCTAAGACATCATTAAGAGTGCATGTTAAGGCTTAAAAACGTTTGGAGACGACGGGAGCACATTTCCCCTCAGAGTGACATTAACTAGTTGAATATTTCAATCAACTTTGTCTTTTTGGGGTGTACCAAGCTGAGCATCCTCCTGAGTTCATCAGCTTGTGTTTTAGTTTGTAATTAGGAGCATTCTAAAAATGATGTTGTGACAGTTTACATAGCTCAGGGACACAAACGTCTGAAATCTTGAATCCTGATGAAAGTTCTCGCTTTGCTTTAATCCAGAAATAGTCCCAAACAAAGCTGAGCGTTTACAGATTCCTTTCTGTGTGCTGTGTGCAGACAACAAAGCTAATGAGTGTTTTCCTTTTATTTGTGTTTTACTGTGAATATTCTGTAAAGTTAGTAAAGTTGGATATCTGCAGCATGTGACAGCAAACAAATTGTTGTCTTCCTAATGTTTTATGATAACTAAAACATTATGATGTTTAATTGTTGTTAAACTTTAATCACTGCAAACTGTTTATCAGAGCAAGTTTGAAAGGATTTTCAAGTAAAGGTGATAGAAGTATAGCAAAAAGTACAACTACGGTATTAAATAGTACAGTTTTGGCCGGTCTTTCTCTAGAAGAAATGTTTAGTATTTGCATAAAATCCTAATATCCATCCATCCATCCATTATAAATTAATTCAAATAAGTTAAAAATGCCAAGTTAATGTGTACGTTTAAGAAAATGATCAAAACTGAATTGTTAAAAAATATATATGAAGTTGCGTAATGTGTATTATATTAGAGTAAAAAAATTAGAAAGAGTTATTCATTTTGTTCTGTTACTGAAGATTATTTTTCATTGAACTAATTGATTGAAAAAATGGGCAGATATAATGATTTTTTCTTCTTTCTGCTACCTTTCATTTTTTTTATATTTTGTATGTTATCGTTTTATGGGATTGATTTGTATTAAATTTTTAAAACAAACACATTTTATGAATAAATAAATTATATTTTACCCACTTCTTCCATTTTGGGTCACGGGAGTCACATGTCCAGAAATCACAGTGTGATGGGTGGGGTACACCCTGGATGGGTCGCAAGTCCATCACAGGGACACATAGAGACAAACAACCATTCATTCTCTCATTCACAGCTAGGGTCTATTTAGAGTCACCAATCAGTCTAACATGCATGTTTTTGGTCTGTGGGAGGAAACCGGAGTACCCAGAGGAAACCCATGCCTGCGTGGAGAGAACATGCAAGCTCCACCCAGAAAGGCCCCCCCCCGGACCGGGATTTGAACCGGCAACCTTCTCGCTGAGAGGCAGCAGCTCTACCAGTTGCGCCACTGTGCTGCCCATAAAAACCTAATATTTTATGATGAATTATAAATGAATACATTTCTGCCAAGCAGCTGGATGCACAAACATATTAATTGAAAAAGGTTAAAGAAACAAAACAAAACAAAAAAGAATCTGTCCAGATCATCCAACTGAGAATTATTGGATTTGGTATCTGGATGATTGACCATGAACTTTCTTGTCTTGAACCACTTTGGCTGTGGCTGCCTGCCTGGGAGGAGTGGACGAGGGACAGGACGGCCCCAAGAAACCATCTAGCAAACTGGTTGGTCCACTTAAAGAGTGACTCACCCCACTGTGAAACGGTAGCTCTGCCCCCAAGACAAATTAAAAAAAATGCAACAAAGTGGTCAACAGACACCGCCTAAAGGAGGGGGAGGCGGGTGGGGGTTGAGCGAGGAGGTGTGGCCAGGACGAGAGATCGTTATTGTTTCTGAATGTTAAAATTACATTAGTAATAAACAACAAGCAACAACAAAGAATACTTATGTAGATGTATTTA
>JBBPBX010013416.1:33282-52430 GCA_038048925.1 Garcialebias charrua
TCACTCGACGGAGCAGCAGCTTCCCTCCTTCCCTCCTGAGTTTTCCTCTCCCTGCTTTGCCACTTTGTCTTGTCTGCAGTTTTTATTTTTTTCAGTGCTCGCTTGAACGTAAATTCTCGATGGATCTGGTTTTGTGTGCTGTTAACTCTATTGATAAAAAAAAATTCTACGAAGCGTTCCGGAACTGGGGAACCGGCTTGCCGCATCCTGCCGGGTATATCATGGATTCCTGGGGTGAATGGAAGATGTTGTGCCTGGACGTGCTTTCTGTTGAGGATGTGGAGGATATATTCATAATTGGAATTATGATAGCAGGTGCTCTGCTTTTTGGCTTGTGTGGAGTTCTCTTCTATCGGAAAATCAGGAAGACTTCCGAGGCGATCAACGCGCTGACTAAGCTTACTTCTCAGACCGAGTCTGTGATCCGAGCTGTGACATCGATGTACCAGCGCTTAATGAGCTGAATCGCAAGGTTCGGGACTCGTGTGCAACACCCCACATCTGCAGGTTGATTCATAGTTCGGGTCGGTGAAAAAGTTTCCCATAATTTGGAGTGTATTGGATTCCAGACAGCCACCTGGACTTCAAGGCCACAGCAAGAACACTGTGAGCCTACCCTAAAGCTAATTCATGCTAATCTAATCGGACTCCCTGAGTCAGCCGGGACGGGCTGACAACAAAAATCTCCGGATTGGAGCAACTGAAGAAATGAAGCTTCTGTCGCCCCCCCTCCCCAGAGAACTGTACTGTATCCTCTGAGACAGATAAGGCTGGCTGATCACGTCATCATCAGAACTCTGGCTAATCTGAATGGAGCTCATGGACTTATCTCACTGCTTTGCCCTCAAATGCAAATGTGATTTGTCTTAAATGGGCTACTGGTAGAGTTTTTTTGATGTCTCATATGGTGTCCTTAAAGACAAAATGTGATATATCTTTTTTGTAATACCAACGCTATTACCCTCATGGCTCTTTCCTTGTTTTCACACCTATAACCTTCATCCCGATACGGATGGGAGAGGCCGCGCTGAAGGACGAAATGTGTTATATCTTTTGATGTCTCATATGGTGTCCTGATAGCAACAGCTTCACACACGTAGTCCCCTTCAGGATGACTGTGCGTACATATTCACGCTGTACTGGTGCAAACTTGTGCAATGTTAATAAAAGTACTCTGACTCTGACTCTATTCTCACCCAATCTATCCGAAACAAAAGGCGTTAAAAAAAATGAAAATAATACCACAAGATATGCCGTGACTGGGGATCGAACATGGGTCTTTCGGATCCCAAACCCGCTCCTACACCCCTGCCCCAACTTGGCATTCATGCATTACTCGTCCATCGGACAATAAGAAAATAAATACAACCAAATAGTTTCGATGAAGTGAAAAGTATTCCTAAAATAAATAAGTTAGAATATACAAATAACTAGTGCCATTCCAAAAACTATAATATGCGTTGTTGCAGAGTGCAGTTGCAGAGTGCAATGTACCACTTCCATTTAAGGTATGAACTGCAGCGAGGACCTTCCATCTCTGCAGGGGATTGGCTCTGCTTGAACCACTTTCATGACGACAGAGTGCGAAAACACGTCACAGTGAGAATCGTAGACCAATCAGAAAATCAGGGTGCAATTCCTCTGTTCAACCCATAGGGTTACTGAAAACACGTTTTTGGACCAAATATTGCCAATTTAAACAGATACGCACAAGAACATGAAAATCAACACAGACATAGTGCTATATAACATTTTACACACATTCTAGGGAGTTTATCAGATAAAAAAAGTTAATTTTGAGTTTAGTCGCTCTTTAAGGAGTTTACTGCTTGGTGGGAAAACAGTTTGCTGGAACTCCTCTGACTGACGAAGCCCTCCGGATAGAGGGCAAAACGTCTCTATAAAAAATAAATTGTCCAGATGACCTGACAGAGAATTATTGGACACAAAACTATAGTTTTAATAGTTTTGTGTCCAATAATTCTCAGCCAGGTCTCTTCTTATAGTTTTAATACTTTGAAAATTTTTCCTTTCGGCTGCTCCCTTCAGGGGTCACCACCACAGTGAACTGACTTGCATAGAGACTCAGCAATTATATTTTTACTCCGGATGTCCTTCCTGACACAACCACAGACCACCAAACTACCACAGCCCGCAGTGTGGAGCAGAGAGTTGTCATCTAGGGCACCCAGGGGAGCAGATGTGGGGGTTAAGGGCCTTGCTCAAAGGGCAAATGAGGGTGGAGGCAGGTGTGGGTGCTTCACCTTTCCCACACACATTTTTTATGGTGGTCCAGGGAGTTGAAACAGCGACCTTCCCATCACAAGCCCGCCATCTCAGTTTTCACATATTATTTTTGTCTTTTTTTGTGGTGTCTGTTTTGTGTTATTTGGCGTGGTTTTGTGTTCACTTTCACACCCGTGGTACAGCAAGCCTGGGCCTTGCAGACGCACCTTTTCATTACTCAGTGACAGCACAGAGAGTTGCACTAATTTAAAGCAGTTTACTGCCCTGCAGTATTTCTCAGCTGTTCAAAGCTGAAAGGTTGTCCCATTTGGAGTCCAACCCTTCAGCCCCCATGAGTTAAGGACATTGTGTTGTAGTAAACATCGTTCAGCTGTGACAGCACTTTAAATTACACTTTAAGAATAACATGACAAAAGTCACGCCATCAACCTTTTTCTTCCTGAATCAAAACAGGGGTTGATGCCAGAAAGGATCCGACCGCAATGGCGTTTCACTGTAACTCCTGATGTCGGTGGTCGTTCAAGTGGGTTTCTGTGTGAGCCCTCGTCCTCTTTAATTCAACAGTTTCCCTTTGGAACAAAAGCTACAGCTGAATTAATGATATCTTGTGTCGACGCAGTTTGTTAATGTTGGATTGGAAAGTGATGATCTTCCTGTCTTAAGACTGTTGCAGCAAATATTCTTTCTGTCAGGGTAAAAGATGCTTAGTTTTCCTGTTGACCTACATCATGCGTAACAATATGTTTGTCACAAGTTGTTTTCTGTCCCCTTTGTCAATGTAAAGGCTTTTTAATGCCCCTTTTCCACCGGTCGGCTCGGGTCGGATGTTACGTCATATGTGCGTCGCAGAGACCCCCTTTCATCCTTTCCCACCGGCTATTCCGAGCGGAGCCGCGCGAGATTTCCTGAGATTTTCGGGCTGCTTTCAGAGGGGTACTGAAGCGAGCTCACCCGCTCCGGAAGGAGGGAGGAGGAGACGAGAGCTGTTTTTACGGAAGCGAGGGACGCGATCACTGCAGGACTTTTACATGAATAACACGGTAAAAACAATTGTTATTTTTTAAATTTATAGCAAAGATGGGTCTTCAGCTGAACGTGTCCTTAATAAAATCACGTACTGCTCAAAACTGCACGATTTTAAAAAGTAGTTTCGCCACGAGTAACACGCGGCGCGCGGGCGGCTTTATGTCTTTAAATGTAGCTCAATGAACAGATATAAAATATATTTCATAGCTGACTTTAATAGTACGAGGGCTCCTGAGCTTAACCACGCTTTAATATTGTCACGTATGGTCAAATGTGCTGCATTTAAAGTAGTTTCGCTTTGACTTTTTCCAAAACCTGTGTTTGCACAACGAAAATAAATTATAAAAATTCGAATTTTATTTCAAATAACTCCAACAGGATACATTTCGTGTATGAATATGTTGTGATCACACTAGATTTTTTTGAAAAATATCAGCTATGTGGTTTTTGATAGAAATGATAATATGTGATACAAAGTAGAAAATACTGGACGTAGGTTGACACATTTATGTCTATAAAACATTGAATTTTATTTCAAATAACTCCAACAGGATACATTTCGTGTATGAATATGTTGTGATCACACTAGATTTTTTTGAAAAATATCAGCTATGTGGTTTTTGATAGAAATGATAATATGTGATACAAAGTAGAAAATACTGGACGTAGGTTGACACATTTATGTCTATAAAACATTGAATTTTATTTCAAATAACTCCAACAGGATACATTTCGTGTATGAATATGTTGTGATCACACTAGATTTTTTTGAAAAATATCAGCTATGTGGTTTTTGATAGAAATGATAATATGTGATACAAAGTAGAAAATACTGGACGTAGGTTGACACATTTATGTCTATAAAACATTGAATTTTATTTCAAATAACTCCAACAGGATACATTTCGTGTATGAATATGTTGTGATCACACTAGATTTTTTTGAAAAATATCAGCTATGTGGTTTTTGATAGAAATGATAATATGTGATACAAAGTAGAAAATACTGGACGTAGGTTGACACATTTATGTCTATAAAACATTGAATTTTATTTCAAATAACTCCAACAGGATACATTTCGTGTATGAATATGTTGTGATCACACTAGATTTTTTTGAAAAATATCAGCTATGTGGTTTTTGATAGAAATGATAATATGTGATACAAAGTAGAAAATAATGGACGTAGGTTGACACATTTATGTCTATAAAACATTGAATTTTATTTCAAATAACTCCAACAGGATACATTTCGTGTATGAATATGTTGTGATCACACTAGATTTTTTTGAAAAATATCAGCTATGTGGTTTTTGATAGAAATGATAATATGTGATACAAAGTAGAAAATAATGGACGTAGGTTGACACATTTATGTCTATAAAACATTGAATTTTATTTCAAATAACTCCAACAGGATACATTTCGTATATGAACATGTTGTGATCACACTAGATTTTTTTGAAAAATATCAGCTATGTGGTTTTTGATAGAATTGATAATATGTGATACAAAGTCTTTATTGTGTTCTTCTTCTAGTGGTGGCTAGTACTGTAGTAAATAGCTTGAGGAACACTACTGCCACCATGTGGTAAGACGAGTAGGATTCTGGACCCCGCCCACAGAAGGGGTACAAAAAAGCTGTGGAAACAGAACATAGATGTGACCCGACCCGAACTGAGCCGACCTGAGCCGATCCAACCCGAGCCGAGCCGAGCGGTGGAAAAGAGGCATAAGGTGTGGCAGCTACTGAATGGATTCATCTTTTGACTGTTGACCACTCGGGATGCATTTCAGATGTGGTTTTAAGAATTCACCGACCCAGTTATTTTTCACATTGTTTATTTATATCTAGTCAAAACTGGGGGCTGTGAATTTAAAACTATTTCATCTCTTTGATACCTCAGAAGAACCGTTAGCATCTAACGGCTCTTTTGGACATTTAGAAGTTGTGTTATGTGTGCCTATCAAAACAGAATGCAATATTTGCAAATTTTGTAAATCCAGTTTTAATTTTTTAATTTTTTGTTTTAAATTTTTTTTGCAATGGAACATAGTAAACAAATCAAATGTTTTTTTGGCTAAGAAAGGGTCATTTTGAATTTGATGGCAGCAAAACATTTTTAAAAGGTTGAAATATGGGCACCAAAAGCCTGTAAAATTAAGTGATATGAACAAACTAAACTAAACAAATGAAATAACATTTTGAAACTAATAATGTTTATTGACAACAGACCATTTGGATGTACAGGCTGCGTTGTATGCAATATGTACAAGCTAATATGCTTCTTCGGAGATTCTCTATGGGCTCAGTGTCTGTAAAAACTGCACTCTTTAAAGCATATTGTACCCCAATGTATACTGCACACCTGTGGCAGCATATTACAGAAAAAGCAGTATGCATAAACTACAGGTGGCATACAATGATGGCATGAGGATGCTGCTTAAGGTGCCACGATGGAGTAGTGCCAGATAGATGTTTGCAAATGCCAGCGTACCAACTTGTGCAGCTGTGCTCCGTAACCTTATGTACAGATGAATGTGTAGGTTAACAAACTCTGCAAATAGCATCATCTATACTCTGACTAACCCCGTACAGAGCTCGGTTAGGTTCTGTTCAAGTCTGTGGAATCACTGGCGCCTTAAATTATTTGGCAATGGATGAACATTCTATTTTTACTGTGTCTTGTTGATGTTATCTTTTTTTATTTTTTTTATTTTTTATTTTTTGTGTGGTTGTTGTTTTGTTACTATGGACAATATGCGTCTGAAATAAAGTTTTGATTGATTGATTGATTGATTGATTATAAAGATGTATTAAAATGTATAAAGATGTACAGACTCAGAAGAGTCCAGGCACTTAACTGGCCTGCCTGCAGTCCAGACCTTTCACCTTTCAAACATTTGGCACATCATAAAACAAAAATTCTGGCAATGCAAACAGGACTGTTGAACAGCTTAAATCTTACAACTATAGGACTACTCTTCAACCTATATAACTACAACTACCCCATGGGGACAGAGGAACAGCTGTGTGTGGGAGGGAACTGTTGAATCCATTTAAACTTAATTAAATTTTAATTTTATTTTAGATGTTTTTATATAGGGAACGGTTTAATCTTAATTAAATTTTAATTTATTTTAGCTGTTTTTTTTTATAGAAAAATCCAACCAAGGACTGGGTTTGCAAATTAGCCTGTGGCTAGAAAACCTTTGTGCAAGACAACGGTTGCTTTGTTTTTAACATGTAACATTGTTTATTGTACTGTCCTTGATCAAATAAACTTGAATGAAATTAAATGAACAGACAAGAAAGGGACAACACGCCCCTCAAAAAACTCCAACAGCTCAGACCCTTCAGACCCTGGAGGGTCTGACTCCAACAGACCCTCCTCAGGTTCGACTCCTAGACGTTTACAGACCGCTGTTAAAAAAAGAGAAGATGCTTCACAGTAGTACACATGGCACTGGACCAAGTTTTTTGTAATCTGTTTCTACTTGTTCATCCATCCATCCATTTACTGTATCCATCCATCCATCCATTTATCCATCCATCTTCCGCCCATCCATTTATCCATCCATCCATCCATTATCTTTACCCGCTTCATCCTTTTATGGGTCACTGGTGCCCATATCCAGGCATCACTGTGCAAGTCAGGGAACACCCTGGACAGGTCTCCAGTCCATCACAGGGACACATAGAGACAAACAACCATTCACTGTCTCACAGGGACAATTTAGAGTTACCAATCAGTCTAACACGCATGTTTTTGGTCTGTGGGAGGAAACTGGAGTACCTGGAGAAAACCCACGCATGCATAGAGAGAACATGCAACCTCCACTCAGAAAGGTCTTGAACCAGGGTAACATGCTCGCTGAGAGGCAGCAGCTGTACCAACTTCACCACCATGCTGCAAATTTTTTAAAGTAAAAATGCATATTTTAAATTGGAATCAGTTAAGATTTGCATACCCTTACATTCT
The DNA here is from genome assembly GCA_038048925.1 of Garcialebias charrua. Taxonomy (NCBI): domain Eukaryota; kingdom Metazoa; phylum Chordata; class Actinopteri; order Cyprinodontiformes; family Rivulidae; genus Garcialebias; species Garcialebias charrua. The sequence goes on from JBBPBX010013416.1 coordinate 40,538, forward strand.
GTTTTTAATTTACATTTTACGCATGGTCCAAATGTTTCCAGAATTGGGCTTGTACTAACTTGCTGTAAATAACTCAGAATGTTGCTGATCTCATGCTGCTGTATTAATTTATACCCATCTGCTTACTACAGACTCATGTTCAGGCTGCTGTTTAATACACTATATTATTTTACATTATTAGTGTTTAGCATTTATATTAGATCTTTTAGCATATTGTTTAGCATTTATTTAGCGTATATCTTATTGCTTCTCTTAGATTTTTATATATTGCTTATTTTGATGCTTTATATTTTTGCTATTTTGGGGTGTAACCGGGACCCCGTGTGCACAATTTCATTCCGCCTCATGTACCACATGTGATGCGAATGACAAATAAAGAAACTTGACCTTGAATAAAATCAATTTTGAGAAATAGACTTTAATTTTGACAGAACAGGCATGCTAATAGAACCTTAAGACCTAAGTGTATTGTTTTTATTTTAAAATGGTAGGAAAGATAGAATTGTACAGATCAAGAGTTTCCAGCCACCTTTATTCACAGACTTCCCACTTCATCCCAAAGCCTGGCTCTGTGTTGGTGCTGCTGTCAGCACCAACATATTTAGACATATTATAACTTTATGGGCCTTGCTCAAGGGCCCAGAGGCAAATTATTGTGGAGACAGATGTAAGTGCTTCACCTTTTCCACCTATTTAATATTACTGTCAGCAAGGGGATTTGAACCAGCATTCTTCTGAACACAGACTCACTTCTTTAACTTCTGCACCACCATGACACTTCCATGTAATCAGCCATATAATGTTTGAAATTGGAGTTGTTTTAACATTGCATGAATCCACTTTGGTCATAGTTTATAGCACTGCGCTGTTGGCTTAAACAGCCAGACTTAAAATGCATTTCTCAAAACTGATGTTCAAAGGGCTATCTTTAACAGGTAAGATACCAAATGTTCGTAAAATTCCCTCCTACCTGACTTCAACGTGCTCAAAACGTGAGAATGACTCTCATAGCACTTTGAGATTTTTATTAATGAAAAGTGCGGTATAAATTGAATTTATTATTATTATTATTATTGTTATTATAGCCATTGCACATTTAATAAAGTGGAAGTTAGATGCTTTTCCTCATGTAGGATTGTCTTGCTAAAAGGAAACGCTCTCACAGAACCAGAACTTAGCTCAACGGGTCGTTTCATTTGGCGTTGCCTTTGTGAATGCCTATTTTAAAATGCTTGGCAGGAATGTGAAATTCATTATCATTACTTAGACCTCATTAAACTGAAAAGAAGCATCACAACTTACTAATTGGTTCCAAGGGGGAAGTAGTATCAGAAATAAGCAGAGTAATTAATATTGGGTTTATCGGGCTCTACGGTGGATTTTAGTTGTTTTTTTCTTTTTTCTCGTTCCTTAGTGTGCTGTAAAAAGTCTTGGCATATTTGCACCATGGTTCCAATTACATTTTCTGCAGAGGCTAAAAAACTGCATGTGAGAACATGGAGGACAAAAAAATCTTGATAGGATGTTTGACAAATACAGTATGCACAACATGATAGAGGGGATAACTGTGACCCTACAAGTTTTGTGCTGCAAAAGAAATCTAAAGGATAAATCTGAGTTTGTACCTTGCAATTAAACCCGATGAGGATAGGAATGTTACTTTATCTAATTGGAAACACATAGAGGAGTATGTGCTAAAATTTGCAAGAACATTTGCACAAGAGCTTCCCTGTATTTGTCAAAATGTTGAGCATGGGACTACAGTGCCATAATAAATTAAATATATACATTTCCCGCCTATCAGAAGGCTTAAATCACTGTTTCTCCAAACTACACAACACATATCCTAAAAGGTCATCAAATGTTCATGTTACACACATCCCACATGTGATGCCGGTTGGCGATGACAGCAGCACTCTTGTCAGAGGTGAACAGCCTCTAAAAGCTTTACCTTCCTTTGTCTGTTTCCTTTTCTTCCCCTTCAATGTATCTCTTTCAACTGAACAGGCAATCTGAAATATGAAATAGCAGTTCTACACATTTGCCAGTCAGGAGGAAGGTGGTAGATGAAGGGACAGGGAGCAGCTTGACATTTAAAAGTGAATGACATCACACTGATGAGAGGAATATTTTTTACATTCCTGCTTTTTTCCCTTTCAGAAAGCTCTGAAGTAAATGTGCTCAGAAAGAGAAAATGATCTATACAGAGTGCTTCTGTGTATTTGTATTTAATAGACATGCTATTAAATGCAGATGCTAAGCTACAGTGAACAATGACAGGCTTTTGTATTTATCTGTGAGCTCCTTGAGAGTCACAGCAGCATTTAATGCCCTTGATCAGGACCAGTGTCGCAGTGTGCAGTGTCCGTATTCTTGAAAACATGAAAAAAGTGCTTTGAAGCTCCCAAACAAATGAGAACCCTTGTTTGCTTCCTCCTGCTTGCTGATTCTGTTGCATGCAGTTTTCATGCATCTTAAAACAACACTGGCTCCACACTGCGAGGAGTCATTTTTGCATTTCAATAAAGCATCACCCATTCTTGGCCCAGTGCACAGAACCAATCACACAGCCTCCCTGTGTGACATGCTGTCAAAACCACCAGCCATATATAAAAAAAAATCAGCATTTTTATTTGTCATGGGCTCTGCTTTGTCACAGCAGACAGTGCTGGTAGTTTCTGTGCTTGGAGATTGTTTTCAAACCTCTTTCTGCATGTCTGATGCGACGCCACTTCAACAAGTGTTTTAAAAAGTATTTTAGTCCTCACGCATTAACGCCTGATGTCTCTCATATGGTGGCTCTGAGGTGTCAATGAACAACATTTGAAAAAACAGAATTACATTTGAAAAAAAATGCAACAAAAACACAACAACATTTGACAAAACAGAATTACTTTAGGCCAAAGCAGAAGTGACAAAAGCAGAAGTGACGGAAGGGGAAGTGGCTGAATTGGTAGTGGCCAAAGCAGAAGTGTCCGGAATCAAATTTGAAAAAAAAATGAAAAAAAAGAATTACATTTGAAAAAAATGGAATTACAATAAGCCAAAGTGGAAGTGGCTGAAGCGGAAGTGGCAGAAGCAGAAGTGGCCGAAGCAGAAGTGGCCAAAACGGAAGTGGCCGGAATCACATTTGAAAAAAAAAAAACAGAATTACATTAAACAAAAGTGGGGATGGTGGTGTTGGTGGGGGTGCGTGGGGTAGGTTTTTATTATTATTATTATTATTATTATTATTATTATTAACATAAAACTATATTGTCCCTGAGGTGGTTTGGCTTAATGTAATTCCGTTTTTTTTTTCAAATGTAATTCCATTTTTTTCAAATGCAATTCCATTTATTTCAATTGCAATTCCATTTTTTTAAATGTAATTCCATTTTTTTTTCCAAATGTAATTTCATTGTTATCAAATGTTGTTGTGTTTGTTGTTTTTGTTGCGTTTTTTTCACATGAAATTCTTTTTTTTTTTCCCCTAATATTTTTCATTTACACCTCAGGGCCACCGTACTCTCAGATGCAGCTGGTAAATTTATTATACTTTTTAAAATCGTTTAAGGCAACACACAGGTTCTCAGGGTTGTGTCCTCAACCCTCACAAACAAATTTCTCTCACAGTTTATTGAGCAATATGTCACTCATTTTCACCCCAACATTTATGAGCAGAATAACAACAGTGCTGCTGGGACGTCAGATGGTTTTGCAGGAGATAGGGGAGAAAAGTCATTCAAAATGACACCATGCAGTCACATGTGTTGTGCCTCTCACCGTCTTCCATCTGCATTAATTTGACATTCTCTAATCTGGCACTGATGTTTCCTGTCAGCCTCTGAAATGCTGTATACCCTGCCGGCCTGGGTGTCTGCAGAGGGCATGCACAGAAGAAAGTGGAGCCTATTAGGGGGTTACCTTGACTGCATTTTCCCATTAAAAGGTGACAGACACAGTGCTCTAAAACACAGTGTTGCAGCTTGGAGATCTGTGCTCGCCCTCTCTGGTAAATGGCTTTAAAGTTCCAAAATAATTAACCACAGGAACGATAGAACTTGCAAGGACTTGTTTGTGACACCGACTCAGCTCAGCGCTTGTTTGGAGAGATTCAAATGTCACTAGCTTATCAAGATATATTGTTATATGGCACTTGTCTGTGAGCGCACACATTCAGCACCGAGTGTACGCATGGTGACACCAGCTGCCAGTCACCTGAATCCAAATCCAAGGAGAAAACCTGGTTATCTGCTAAATTGAGTCCCCACGGATTCCCATTTAAAGTGACACTACTCGTAGCACTGTCCTCAGTTATACACTGTTTGTTCAATGCAAGTCCTTCACATAGATTAATCAGGCGTTTACCAAATGAGAGATGGTGTTCAGACTCCCTTGGTAAATTGTTCATATAGTATTTTTGTGTACACACAAACTCGGAGCTCCTGGAACAGATGGTAGAGGAGTGTTGTCTTTCAGAGGCTACACTTGCCATCAGCGTCTCCAGAGACAGACACAGTCTGGGCTCATTACAGTAGACAGCGAGTCATTGCATACTTATTGCATAGTGACATTTCTATTGAGACAGACTGACCATTTTCCTCAGCGCAATGGCTGTTTTATCACGTCTGAAGAACCATTTACAGGTCCCACATGAACCCTGTTCACATTCATTAGGCAGGCAGAACAGCAGAGCTGTGGAAATTCAGACGTGTGGCTGCGCTTTCATGTCATGCATGATTTGACAGCATTTGCCTTCATCTGGACTCGCTGTCCATAACTTATCAGATTTTGACGCAGGGTTGCTGGCTTTCAGCATCACACATTGTGCCGGGGTTCGTTTCATCCAGCAGCTGAGACTCAGCTTGTGGCAGGTGTTGTCATTTCAAGTGGATGCTGGAGTTGCAGTCAAATTCTTGAAAAGGTTTTCGCATGGAAAATTAGAATCCAGTAATTGACTAGAAAGGTTAGGAACAATAAATATCTTGCATGTTGTTTCTGTCACAGCGTGTGGTGAATTGGACCCAAAAAGCCAACGTGGTAGCAAAACTCACTTCTAAGAATACACAGGGGAGCACGAGAAGAACATGAGGAGGTCCAAGACATATGGATAAAACCAATACAATGAGCTGCTGGAGAGGTGGTGACTGGAGACTGCTTATAAAGCAAACGGAGGGAGAGAGGGAAGTGGGAACACCTGGGCTGATTGCTAATTAGGAACAGATGAGAGTGGCAGACTAACTGAACAAACACTGAGAAAGCTGACTGAGCATAAATGGGAAATGGCACAAAGAATACTGGGAAACAAAATAAGATGTAAACCTGAAGACTAAAATACAACTAAACAATGAAATACAAAAAACACAAGATCTTAACTGAAAAGGGAAACACAACATAACCCAAACTACAAAAATAAAATATAAACCACGAAAGGTCCTAACTCCAACTACCTCCATGTCTTCTCTAACTGCATCCATATATCTCCTCTTTGTCTTTTTCCTGGCAGCTGCATTTCTAACATCCTTCTACCAATATATCCACTGTCCCTCCTCTGGACATGTCCAGACCATCTCAGTCTGGTCTCTCTAACTTTATCTCCCAGTTGTTCAACATGTGCTGTACCTCTGATGATCTCATTCCTAATCGTATCCATCCTTGTCCCTCCTAAGGAGAACCTCCACATCTTCATTTCTGCTACTTCCAGTTCTTTCTCCTGTCTTTTTGTCTTTGTCTTTGTGCAACATACAGTAGTTGGTCTGACAACTGTCTTGAAAACGTTTCCTTTGACCTTTGCTGCCAGCTTTTGGTCTCAAATTACTCCTGGAACATCAAAATTCATGTTCAATAATTCAGGTAGAAAATACAACAAAGTTCATTGTTGATGGAACTTAGAACTCCAGAACTTTGTTGGATTTTTTTTTAAACCTGGATTACTGAGCATGCACTTTTATGCTTTGAACCAATTTGGCTATGGCTGCATCAGAGAAGTCAACGGGGGAGAGGGCAGACTTCAGGAACCATCTTATCACCATCAAACTGTTTGGTACACTATGTGGCTGCTCGTGGGACTCATTTTGTTGTAGCTCCTCGGACTGATGAAGTCCTTTGAATAAAGGACAAAATGTCTCAACAAAACCGAAACCGTCCAGATGACCTGACTGAACTTTGATACTTCTGAATCTTTTCTCCATCCACTCCATCCTGCTTGGACCCTCTTTTTTCACCTTTTTACCACATTCTGCATTGTACCCAAGTACATAAATGTCTACACAAACAGTAAAATTCACATTTGACAGATATTCTTGTAGAAATGTTACAACATTCACGCTGTAAAACTATACCAGAAGTGCTACAGCTTGTTGCTGCTGCTGTCCCAATTTCTTGCTGATACTAACACAATACAGTACATTTTTACTCAGTATCTGTAAAAATGACTGAGCTGTAGCTGTTTCTGTTGACTAAAGTTGATCACTTGTGGCGACCATCTTGAATTGGTTTCACTCTAAAACTTAACCAGTTATAGATGAAGATTCTGTTATTACTTTCACAGGATTCAAAGAGGAATTGAGATGGTAATAAAAGTTATGTATTTATACTCTACAGAGAAAAGAAGCTGTCACTGACTTTTCATAAGCTTAAGATGAACACGATGAAGAAAACTGAAAATAAAATAAAGTTCAGGATTAAAGTAAGAGTATTTTTTTCTCTTTTTTAATCTCTTTTGTTTGGTTATTTTACATAAAGTTTTATCATTTGAGTTTATTAATCAAACTGATGTTACAAATGTCTGATGTGGTTTTCTGTGGAGAAAATTATCATTTTGAATTTCAATCAAGACCACAAAACACCTCCCATCTCTTCAAGCTTTCGAACCTTTCAGCTTTATTCTGACTTGAGTCAGACTGTGCACTTTCCAAATATACATTAGACAGCACAAATAATATCCATTACAGTCAAATTCACAGATATTGAGGTAAAGTTTGTGTGACTGCAGCAGACTGTAGTCTTCATCCTATACTGTACTTTTGACATCACATAGCACAAAATATCACAATAATTGAACATCACAATCAGCACTGTCTGGAAAGTTTGGCCAAAACAACTACCGGTATAACTCTAGCATCACCATGAGGTGGTTTACATTTAAAACTTTGGCTTAAAAGGCAACAGGTGATAGACATTTCTGATTTATTTAATGTTTTTCTAGTGTTTACACAGTTTAAACCTGACTTAGATGGGTTGTGTTACTATTAACTTGGTGAGTTAGGCAGTTTTTTAATGTAAGTGCATGTGTGTTGTTGATGGCATCAGACGGTGAACCACACAATGTAGATCTGCAGATTTCTACAAGAAGAAAGGCAGAAATAAAATATTTCCTTATGCATGCTCAATAATCCAAGTAGATACATCTAATAAGGTTGAGTCAGGACAAAATGAACGAAATATAATTGTATTCTGAAATGTAAAATCTATTGATAGCAAACTGACACCAACACATCTGCTGCAGCCAAAACACAAATAAAACCTGACAAAAAAAATAAAATACGGACACTGAATTGTAAATATACAATTTACCATTCAGCATTTGATTACACTTATGTGCTATCAATATTTTATTTCTTCTTTTGTCATTCAGGTTAATTAAGAATGAAATAAATAAATAAAAAGTGTTGTTCAAAACTTTGATTAGTTTGTTAACCCTTTTTTCAGATGAGCAGTTTCACATTAATTTGTATACATACTGTAAATGTAAACAGTTTTTTATTTATTTAAGTATTTAAAATCTTTTAAATTTTAGCTATATTTTCAATAGACATTTTATGTCAAGAGAATTAAAGTTTCATGTGAAGATTTTTTGTGTAGGACCATACAGAAGCATTTCCATCTGAGGTTTTTCAGAAAACCACTTCTCACTGTTGAAGTCAGAAGATTGAAAAAAGTCTTCACCATTCATACATAGATGTTCTTCTTACTTATTTATTTATTTCTAAAAGAATGGATTGGTTGGTTAGTCATGTGTTCAAACGTAGTAATCTCTTGTATGGAAACTATTGTGCAGCAGGTTTTTATGTGGTTTTGACGATTTTGACACGGTGACACCACAGTGAGAAAAGCTTTGTGAAATTTAAAAAACTAAATTTTGAACCTGAAGTTTTCTAAAAGAGACTTTTAACCTGATTCATATAATACAACCCTGGAGCATTCAGTCAACTCAGATGATTTATTCATGTTTCTTTTTTTTAATGACAGGCAAAAAGTTCTTGGAGCAGTTCTATGGAAGCGGATATGAGACGTATTTAAAACTAAAATGGTTTAGCAGGAATGCTTTTTCATTTCAAAGTCAAGCTGCCTTTTTTGAGTCATAAATAAAATTTAAAATGAATAAACCAAACTGCATTTTCATTTTCTTCTTCGAGACTGCTCAATTTGTAACTTAATTAAAATGATAAGTAAAATAACATTTAACATTTAATTTTCAATATATGTCTAAGTAAAAAGTGGCCAAAATTCATTTTGAAATCTCAATTTTGAAAATTAAAATGAAATAGCAGAAATGCTTTTTAATTTCAAAGTCAAGCTGCCTTTTTTGAGTCAGAAATAAAATTAAGATTAAATCATTTTCATTTTCTTATTCAGCACTGTTATCTCTCATTGAACTACAGAGCAAACTGCATTTTCATTTTCATCCTGCCCCCCTGCGCTCAAAGTGTGACAATATTCAATCTCAAAAGCAAACCCAGAGTAATTGAGACGAAATTAAAACTAAAATGGTTTAGCAGGAATGCTTTTTCATTTCAAAGTCAAGCTGCCATTTTTTGAGTCATAAATAAAATTTAAAATGAATAAACCAAACTGCATTTTCATTTTCTTCTTCGAGACTGCTCAATTTGTAACTTAATTAAAATGATAAGTAAAATAACATTTAACATTTAATTTTCAATATATGTCTTAGTAAAAAGTGGCCAAAATTCATTTTGAAATGTCAATTTTGAAAATTAAAATGAAATAGCAGAAATGCTTTTTAATTTCAAAGTCAAGCTGCCTTTTTTGAGTCAGAAATAAAATTAAGATTAAATCATTTTCATTTTCTTATTCAGCACTGTTATATCTCATTGAACTACAGAGCAAACTGCATTTTCATTTTCAGCCTGCCTCCCTGCGCTTAAAATGTGACAATATTCAATCTCAAACTCAAACCACGAGAGTGACGTAATGCGCTTGTCAGACAGCAGAGGGCTTGCGGAGTTTTAGACAGGAGGAGATAGTTTCCTCCTTCCGCTGAAAGACCTGCTGTGAACTCTTGTCACGGGCATTTTTATTTATATATTATTATTATTTCTATTTATTTACTACTGTAAATAGGCTCTGTTCACAAGTGCCGTAAATCACTTGCGCATTGACCGGAAAGGTAATTTCCAGCTTCCGGTCTAGCCCCGGTCTCTGTGAAAATAGTGCTGTCTGAATGTTTACAAGAGCTGCCCAAGACAATGTTCATCTTATCGTTGATTCCTGGTCCCCTGCTCCGACAAGCAAACGTAACAAGGGATTTAAATTGCATGTCTCAAGTTTTCTGCACAACTACGAGGGTAAGTAACGTTAGTTTGATCGCGTTGTGTTGTTGCTACCTGTTAGCGGCTAACGTTAGCCGCGATCTTTTTTTTGTGTACTCACGTTAGAGAAACAGATTTTCCACACTTAAACAAAACGGCTCATATTTTGTGATCATTCTACAAACATGCTGCTCTTCTCAGTTTCATGCAAAAATCAGGAGACAGCTGTGAAGTCGTTGTCAGGGCTCTGTCAGGTCCATGAAGAAAGCTGAAAAACCTCACCATAGGGACGAAGCTGAAGTTAGCTTCCGATTCCAGCTTCCGATTCGGCAAATGACTAAAGGGACATTACAACTAATTTTTCAGTACCTTGAGCGGGTTTAATCTGCTCTAGCTCAAAAACTACAACACCTAGACTCTTCAAACCAGGACTATATTGTTCTACACTAATAGAAGAATATATAAAACTAAGTTTGAGCTTTGTGAAACGTTTTGCTGATTTGTGAAACTTCCACAAAGTTTGTTTTTCATCATTTTTTGTCTACTGGACCACATTAGACCTGGTCCAGGTCAAAAACCACAAGACCTACACTCTTCAAACCAGGACTATATTATTCTAGACTAATAGAAGAATATATAAAACTAAGTTTGAGCTTTGTGAAACGTTTTGCTGATTTGTGAAACTTCCACAAAGTTTGTTTTTCATCATTTTTTGTCTACTGGACCACATTAGACCTGGTCCAGGTCAAAAACCACAACACCTACACTCTTCAAACCAGGACTATATTATTCTAGACTAATAGAAGAATATATAAAACTAAGTTTGAGCTTTGTGAAACGTTTTGCTGATTTGTGAAACTTCCACAAAGTTTGTTTTTCATCATTTTTATTCTACTGGACCACATTAGACCTGGTCCAGGTCAAAAACCACAACACATACACTCTTCAAACCAGGACTATATTATTCTAGACTAATAGAAGAATATATAAAACTAAGTTTGAGCTTTGTGAAACGTTTTGCTGATTTGTGAAACTTCCACAAAGTTTGTTTTTCATCATTTTTAGGCTACTGGATTCCAGCTTCCGATTCGGCAAATGACTAAAGGGACATTACAACTAATTTTTCAGTACCTTGAGCGGGTTTAATCTGCTCTAGCTCAAAAACTACAACACCTAGACTCTTCAAACCAGGACTATATTATTCTAGACTAATAGAAGAATATATAAAACTAAGTTTGAGCTTTGTGAAACGTTTTGCTGATTTGTGAAACTTCCACAAAGTTTGTTTTTCATCATTTTTTGTCTACTGGACCACATTAGACCTGGTCCAGGTCAAAAACCACAACACCTACACTCTTCAAACCAGGACTATATTATTCTAGACTAATAGAAGAATATATAAAACTAAGTTTGAGCTTTGTGAAACGTTTTGCTGATTTGTGAAACTTCCACAAAGTTTGTTTTTCATCATTTTTATTCTACTGGACCACATTAGACCTGGTCCAGGTCAAAAACCACAACACATACACTCTTCAAACCAGGACTATATTATTCTAGACTAATAGAAGAATATATAAAACTAAGTTTGAGCTTTGTGAAACGTTTTGCTGATTTGTGAAACTTCCACAAAGTTTGTTTTTCATCATTGTTTGTCTTCTGGACCACATTAGACCTGGTCCAGGTCAGAAACCACAACACCTAGACTCTTCAAACCAGGACTATATTATTCTAGACTAATAGAAGAATATATAAAACTAAGTTTGAGCTTTGTGAAACGTTTTGCTGATTTGTGAAACTTCCACAAAGTTTGTTTTTCATCATTTTTTTCTACTGGACCACATTAGACCTGGTCCAGGTCAAAAACCACAACACCTACACTCTTCAAACCAGGACTATATTATTCTAGACTAATAGAAGAATATATAAAACTAAGTTTGAGCTTTGTGAAACGTTTTGCTGATTTGTGAAACTTCCACAAAGTTTGTTTTTCATCATTGTTTGTCTTCTGGACCACATTAGACCTGGTCCAGGTCAGAAACCACAACACCTAGACTCTTCAAACCAGGACTATATTATTCTAGACTAATAGAAGAATATATAAAACTAAGTTTGAGCTTTGTGAAACGTTTTGCTGATTTGTGAAACTTCCACAAAGTTTGTTTTTCATCATTTTTTGTCTACTGGACCACATTAGACCTGGTCCAGGTCAAAAACCACAACACCTACACTCTTCAAACCAGGACTATATTATTCTAGACTAATAGAAGAATATATAAAACTAAGTTTGAGCTTTGTGAAACGTTTTGCTGATTTGTGAAACTTCCACAAAGTTTGTTTTTCATCATTTTTAGGCTACTGGA
>JBBPBX010013417.1:0-23207 GCA_038048925.1 Garcialebias charrua
TTGCTGCTGCTGGTAAACACAACACTTCCAACGTGGCCCCCTTCCTGCTGTGTGCTGCAAAACCATGGAAGTTGTAAAAAAAAAGAAAAAACAAGAACAGAAAAAAGAATGGAACAATAGACAGCGGTTACTCACAGTACGAAACAATAAATCAAACCAAATGTAATTTACAGATCGTTTCAAAATAATTACGTCCACACCTCCGTGGGAGGGTGCTGTATCGACAGAATTTTGTGTGAAATTCCATCTTCTGCTGACAGAGCATGAATTTGTAAGTAACAGCAATTTGAACTGACAGCTTTGTTTATAGTCCTTACAAAATATCTGTGATTGGCTTGTGTTTATGTGTCCCTTGCTCAAAGGCTAAAGCCCGAAAACATCCCAAACAGAGAAGAAATGAGAAAAAACAGCACGTCTCTGCAGAGAAAAACACTTACATGTTGTCAGTATGAGACTATATGATGTTTTTGTTTTTTGCTGACTCATATTGCTGTTCAGACATAACTTTCACACAGACTGGCTGTGATCCGTAACTGCCCCCAGTTCAATTATCCCATTGCAGTATTAGTGCATGAGGAAACAAATAAATCAGTCATCAGATTCATTGTGAGGAGGTCTTGATCCATTTGTTCTGCCCCTGATAGCACGTCAAGATGAATCATCCCGTCTAATCCTATTAACATTGAGATCCATGCCTCTTTAGAAATCACCTCTTCCAAACGCCCTCTTTCTTCCTATTTTTTGGGGAGCATCAGAACAAAGCGCAGGGGAGTGAGCTGATGCGAGGAGAGCCATTTTAGCAATTGCAGTGCATACAAAGGCCCAACGCAGTGCCTCAGAGGAGCATTGTTAGTCAGAGGTCCGGTAAGGAGGAGTGATGATCCGAGCAATCAGTGCTTCTTGTTCATGGCTCGGTGACGCACAGCTGACGTGCCCTCGTATGGAGTTAGGGAGCTTTGTGTAGCGATGCTTCTCGTTTTAAAGGTTCTCATGGAAAACTACAAAATAAAAAAGTTCACCTTGAACTGCATCAAAATGGTGCAGTTTAAAAGAGTTTACGCTTTCCAGACATTAAACGTGTATTTCTGAAATGCAAATGTTCAATGCAAACAAAACAATTTTATCTGCAAACTTTACTCGTCAAATGTCATCTGGACATTTTTTTTTTCTTCTTTTTTCGAGATGATCTTTCATCCAAAGAACTTCATCAGTCCGAGGAGCCACGAACAAACTCAGTCTCACAAGCAACACACCCACGTAGTGGGCCAACCAGATTGATGGTGATAAGATGCTCTCTGCGGTTCACCCTCTCCTTTGTCGACTCCTCTGAAGCAGCCATAGTCAAAGTGAGCCAAAACATCAAAGTTCATGGTCCTTAATCCAGGTAACAAAATGCAGAAAAAGTGGTCCAAAACATCAAAGTTCATGCTCAGTAATCCAGGGGAAAATAATCCAGCAAAAGTGAGCCAAAACACCAAAGTTCATGTTCATTAATCCAGGTTAAAAAAAAATCCAGCAAAAGTGATCCAAAACATCAAAGTTCATGGTCATTAATCCAGGTTAAAAAATAATCCAGCAAAAGTGATCCAAAACATCTAAATCCATGGTCATTAATCCAGGTTTTAAAAAAATCCAGCAAAAGTGAGCCAAAACACCAAAGTTCATGTTCATTAATCCAGGTTAAAAAAAAATCCAGCAAAAGTGAGCCAAAACACCAAAGTTCATGTTCATTAATCCAGGTTAAAAAAAAAATCCAGCAAAAGTGATCCAAAACATCAAAGTTCATGGTCATTAATCCAGGTTAAAAAATAATCCAGCAAAAGTGATCCAAAACATCTAAATCCATGGTCATTAATCCAGGTTTAAAAAAAATCCAGCAAAAGTGATCCAAAACATCAAAGTTCATGCTCAGTAATCCAGGGGAAAATAATCCAGCAAAAGTGATCCAAAACATCAAAGTTCATGTTCAGTAATCCAGGTTAAAAAAAATCCAGCAAAAGTGATCCAAAACATCAAAGTTCATGGTCAATAATCCAGGTTTAAAAAATCCAGCTAAAGTGATCCAAAACATCAAAGTTCATGCTCAGTAATCCAGGGGGAAATAATCCAGCAAAAGTAATCCAAAACATCTAAATTCGTGGTCATTAATCCAGGTTAAAAAATCCAGCAAAAGTGATCCAAAACATCAAAGTTCATGGTCATTAATCCAGGGGGAAATAATCCAGCAAAAATGATCCAAAACATCTAAGTTCATGGTCATTAATCCAGGTTAAAAAATCCAGCAAAAGTGATCCAAAACATCAAAATTCATGCTCAATAATCCAGGTTTAAAAAATCCAGCAAAAGTGATGCAAAACATCAAAGTTAATGCTCAGTAATCCAGGGGAAAATAATCCTGCAAAAGTGATCCAAAACATCTAAATTCATGGTCATTAATCCAGGTTAAAAAAAAAATCCAGCAAAAGTGATCAAAAACATCAAAGTTCATGGTCATTAATCCAGGTAACAAAATGCAGAAAAAGTGATCCAAAACATCAAAGTTCATGCTCAGTAATCCAGGGGAAAATAATCCAGCAAAAGTGAGCCAAAACATCAAAGTTCATGTTCAGTAATCCAGGTTAAAAAAATCCACCAAAAGTGATCCAAAACATCAAAGTTCATGGTCATTAATCCAGGTAAAAAAAAATCCAGCAAAAGTGATCCAAAACATCTAAGTTCATGGTCAATAATCCAGGTTTAAAAATCCAGCAAAAGTGATCCAAAACATCAAAGTTCATGCTCAGTAATCCAGGGGGAAATAATCCAGCAAAAGTGATCCAAAACATCTAAGTTCATGGTCATTAATCCAGGTAACAAAATGCAGAAAAAGTGATCCAAAACATCAAAGTTCATGCTCAGTAATCCAGGGGAAAATAATCCAGCAAAAGTGAGCCAAAACACCAAAGTTCATGTTCATTAATCCAGGTTAAAAAAAAATCCAGCAAAAGTGATCCAAAACATCAAAGTTCATGGTCATTAATCCAGGTTAAAAAATAATCCAGCAAAAGTGATCCAAAACATCTAAATCCATGGTCATTAATCCAGGTTAAAAAAAAATCCAGCAAAAGTGAGCCAAAACACCAAAGTTCATGTTCATTAATCCAGGTTAAAAAAAAAAATCCAGCAAAAGTGATCCAAAACATCAAAGTTCATGGTCATTAATCCAGGTTAAAAAATAATCCAGCAAAAGTGATCCAAAACATCTAAATCCATGGTCATTAATCCAGGTTTAAAAAAAATCCAGCAAAAGTGATCCAAAACATCAAAGTTCATGCTCAGTAATCCAGGGGAAAATAATCCAGCAAAAGTGATCCAAAACATCAAAGTTCATGTTCAGTAATCCAGGTTAAAAAAAATCCAGCAAAAGTGATCCAAAACATCAAAGTTCATGGTCAATAATCCAGGTTTAAAAAATCCAGCTAAAGTGATCCAAAACATCAAAGTTCATGCTCAGTAATCCAGGGGGAAATAATCCAGCAAAAGTAATCCAAAACATCTAAATTCATGGTCATTAATCCAGGTTAAAAAATCCAGCAAAAGTGATCCAAAACATCAAAGTTCATGGTCATTAATCCAGGGGGAAATAATCCAGCAAAAATGATCCAAAACATCTAAATTCATGGTCATTAATCCAGGTTAAAAAATCCAGCAAAAGTGATCCAAAACATCAAAATTCATGCTCAATAATCCAGGTTTAAAAAATCCAGCAAAAGTGATGCAAAACATCAAAGTTAATGCTCAGTAATCCAGGGGAAAATAATCCTGCAAAAGTGATCCAAAACATCTAAATTCATGGTCATTAATCCAGGTTAAAAAAAAAATCCAGCAAAAGTGATCAAAAACATCAAAGTTCATGGTCATTAATCCAGGTAACAAAATGCAGAAAAAGTGATCCAAAACATCAAAGTTCATGCTCAGTAATCCAGGGGAAAATAATCCAGCAAAAGTGAGCCAAAACATCAAAGTTCATGTTCAGTAATCCAGGTTAAAAAAATCCACCAAAAGTGATCCAAAACATCAAAGTTCATGGTCATTAATCCAGGTAAAAAAAAATCCAGCAAAAGTGATCCAAAACATCTAAGTTCATGGTCAATAATCCAGGTTTAAAAATCCAGCAAAAGTGATCCAAAACATCAAAGTTCATGCTCAGTAATCCAGGGGGAAATAATCCAGCAAAAGTGATCCAAAACATCTAAGTTCATGGTCATTAATCCAGGTTAAAAAATCCAGCAAAAGTGATCCAAAACATCAAAGTTCATGCTCAATAATCCAGGTTTAAAAAATCCAGCAAAAGTGATCCAAAACATCAAAGTTCATGCTCAGTAATCCAGGGGTAAATAATCCAGCAAAAGTGATCCAAAACATCAAAGTTCATGCTCAGTAATCCAGGGGGAAATAATCCAGCAAAAGTGATCCAAAACATCAAAGTTCATGGTCATTAATCCAGGTAAAAAATCCAGCAAAAGTGATCCAAAACATCAAAGTTCATGCTCAATAATCCAGGTTTAAAAAATCCAGCAAAAGTGATCCAAAACATCAAAGTTCATGCTCAGTAATCCAGGGGGAAATAATCCTGCAAAAGTGATCCAAAACATCTAAATTCATGGTCATTAATCCAGGTTAAAAAATCCAGCAAAAGTGATCCAAAACATCAAAGTTCATGCTCAGTAATCCAGGGGGAAATAATCCAGCAAAAGTGATCCAAAACATCTAAATTCATGCTCAATAATCCAGGTTTAAGAAATCCAGCAAAAGTGATCCAAAACATCAAAGTTCATGCTCAGTAATCCAGGGGAAAATAATCCTGCAAAAGTGATCCAAAACATCTAAATTCATGGTCATTAATCCAGGTTAAAAAATCCAGCAAAAGTGATCCAAAACATCAAAGTTCATGGTCATTAATCCAGGGGGAAATAATCCAGCAAAAGTGATCCAAAACATCTAAGTTCATGGTCATTAATCCAGGTTAAAAAATCCAGCAAAAGTGATCCAAAACATCAAAGTTCATGCTCAATAATCCAGGTTTAAAAAATCCAGCAAAAGTGATCCAAAACATCAAAGTTCATGCTCAATAATCCAGGTTTAAAAAATCCAGCAAAAGTGACCCAAAACATCAAAGTTCATGCTCAGTAATCCAGGGGAAAATAATCCTGCAAAAGTGATCCAAAACATCTAAATTCATGGTCATTAATCCAGGTAAAAAAATTCCAGCAAAAGTGATCCAAAACATCAAAGTTCATGCTCAGTAATCCAGGTTAAAAATTTCACCAAAAGTGATCCAAAACTTCAAAGTTCATGGTCATTAATCCAGGTAAAAAATCCAGCAAAAGTGATCCAAAACATCAAAGTTCATGCTCAATAATCCAGGTAAAGAATCCAGCAAAAGTGATACAAAACATCAAAGTTCATGCTCACTAATCCAGGTTTAAAAAAATCCAGCAAAAGTGATCCAAAACATCAAAGTTCATGCTCAATAATCCAGGTAAAGAATCCAGCAAAATTGATACAAAACATCAAAGTTCATGCTCAGTAATCCAGGTAAAGAATCCAGCAAAATTGATACAAAACATCAAAGTTCATGCTCAGTAATCCAGGTAAAGAATCCAGCAAAATTGATACAAAACATCAAAGTTCATGCTCAATAATCCAGGTTTAAAAAAATCCAGCAAAGTTCAATAAACTCATCTGGACAGTTTCTTTCTTCCTCTTTTTTTTTAGTTATTTATTTTTTATTTTATTATTTTTTTTTTTTTTTTGGTTGAGACGTTTTGTTCTTCATCCAAAGGACCTGAAGTCCTTCATCATGAAGGGTGGACTGAAGGACTTCAGGATGAAGGACATCATGAAGTCCTGGATGAAGGACTTGATTCAATTCAAAGAATGAAGTCATGTGGATGAAATGAAGTCCTTCATGCAGGACTTCATTATGAAGTCCTTTGGATGAAGGACAAAATGTCTCAACAGCAAAAAAAAGCAAGAAACCGTCCAGATGACCTGACTGATTTTTGTTCGAATTTTTTAACCTGGATTATTGAGCATGAACTTTGAAGTTTTGAACCACTTTGGCTATGGCTGCCTCAGAGGAGTTGACGGGGGAGAGGGCGAGCCCCAGACACCATCTTATCACCATAAAACTGGTTGGCCCACTCTGTGAGTGTGCTTCTTGTGGGACTGAGTTTGTTTGTGGCTCCTAAGTCTGATGAAGTCCTTTGGATGAAAGATGAAACTTCTCGAGAAAATAAAAGAAACCATCCAAATGACCTGACTGAACTTTGTTGGATATTTGACCTGTTTTACTGAACATGAACTTTGATGTTTACTCAACAATTCCCAGTGTAAAAGCTACGAACACACAGAAAGTGCCAGAATTCTCCATTCTAAACAGTTCTACAAATGTTGCTTCTTTTTTTTTTTTATTTTTTTTTTTTAATTTAAGGACACTTCAATATAAGAGAAAATAAATCATGCACTGTTTGTTTCTTTAAGATTGTTTGACCAGTCTTTATAACTTTGCAACAAGTACTTTTAATACAAATGTTAATGTCTTTATATTATTTTTTTGTACTTTCTGAGTCCACAAGGACAAAACAGTCATCCTGTTTCCGTTCTTTTTTTTTCTCTCCCCATCACACTGCTGAACTGAGCTCCACAAAGTGATGATTGTTAATTAATCTTTTTAAAAATGCCACTCAAACTGTAGGGGAGGAGAGGAGAAGAGGAGAAAGTAAATGAGTGGGATTCATCACCCTGAAGAGCATCGGAGAGAAACTTCTCAAGCTAAATTTACGTTGAACTTTGCAGAGAGCGAGCTGGAGAAGGTAATCTCTAGAATGAGGATGTCTCATTATTTGTGGCGATGCGAGCCGCATCAAAGCAGCTTATTATGATCATCAGCGCTCAATAGTGGAGATGGGGGCGATCCACTCTTGGGCTGAGGGCACAGCCGTGGTGTGCTATTGATTTGGCTGTTAAGAGGTGCTTGTGTTACAAAGGCCATGCATCTCAGTCTTCCATTAAGATAATTATGCTTTCCATCGCTTTTTCCCCACCTCTGTGGCACACTGAATGAAGGAAATCACAAATAATTAAGTTGCTTTTTATGTGCGCCTGCAGAGCCCAAGGAACTAAGCAGCTTTGTGCCATGTGCTTGATTTGGCAGGTGCCCAAAATTGCCAGTAAAAGAACAAAATCTGTACGAAATGCAGCCTTGTGCTGATATTATAACAGCTTGTTGCATTTTTTTAATGATTAGCCTTTGAAATATAAAAAATTTAAAACACAAAATCATTTTTTCCTTTGTGGATAAACCTGTTTGAGCTTGAATTTAAATGTAAAATTACTCACATGTGTGCTGCATCACATTGCACAGAGTCTTAAAGTGTGTATGACATGATGTTGGAACTTTGCATAAAGTGGCACAACATATATATCTTGTATCATTCAACTATGTTCATAATTTAATTAGGCTGAAAGTAGCAGAAATTACCACGAAAAACTTGAATTTATCTGAAAACAGATAACATTAGCTAAATATGCAAAAAAAGAAGTGGCTGAAAAGGTAGAACAAGCTTAAATTAGCAAATATTTATATGATTAAACTTAAACTAGGGTGAATATCAAATATGGTTCTATTTTGATTATTACAGCTGAAACCAAGTACACCCTGATGATCCAGCTATGACAATGTAGCTAAGCAGTGATGTTATTTAGACAAAATTTGAGTGAAATTTTGTTTTTAATGTGATGATTGACATATAAACTCTTAATCTATAGTGAACATTCAGTGCAGTAAAGCATGCACATTACATCATTGGAAATATGAATGATGTTTTTCATAACGTATGTTAGAATAAACTTATAAAATAAAACAGATACTTCAAAGTGACTCATCTTTTTTAAACTATAAGTAATGTTGAATAATTGTTAGATACATAAATTAACGCATTACCATTCAGTGCTCTGTAGACGACTAAGAACAGTTTCCATCACTTCAATCTCGGATCCTTCCTCCTCTGAAAACTCTGGTTCTCCTTCGCTTCCTGAACGTAAAGGCTCATATAAATACGGGTGCAGACCTAAATTAGAACCTGCTGTTTCTTGTTCATCACCCGAACTAACTTTGGCTTCCCAAACTGAAGACAAATCGCTCAAATCTTCACTTAGATTGCTAAATTTGTCGGTTTCTATGTCCGCTATTGTTATGTACAAGGGGCGTTCTAGCAGACTTTCTTGTTGCTACGTCACAGACGTCGCATGCGGAAGCACCCGGATTGACGAAACACGGCGCCAAATTTAAAATAACTTTGAATCAAATTTTCATATATTGATAATTTTGTTTGCAAAAACAAACATAGTTGAATGATACAAGATATATATATTGTGCCACTTTATGCAAAGTTCCAACATCATGTCACACACACACACTTTAAAGCTGTATCCTCAGAGTGCATTCCGCATCGTCTTCTTCATGCCTTGTATTTGGCACGCTGAAGGCCTTCTTGGAGGACCATTTGAATTAGCCCTCTCTAAAGGGCAATCGAGTCCACACGTCAGAAAATGGAGAAAGGTCACCAGGTTTCCTACCGCTTAAAACCTCCTCGCTCCATCACGTTTATGCCCTGCTGCCGGAGCAGCTTACGCCAAATTGAGAGATTGCCCTTTTTTTTTGCCCAGTGACATTAAGAGGGTCGTTTAGCACAAAAAGGTCCAAAAACCGTGACCGGCTTGAAAAAATCCTCCTCAGAAGTGGCAAATGGGAATTAATGGAGTGTGGATGTAAGATCTTAGACTCTGGTATGAATAACATCAAGGTATAACCAACAGGTTGAGTTGAGAAAAAGGCTAAAAGCTCACAGGGGGAGTGGGAGGGTTGTCTCCAAGTCTAGCTTCCTTAACTGGTGGTGCGTGCCCGGCACTGGGTGGCAAAGCAAAGAAGCCAGGCCCCTGACAGAGACTGATTCCAGCGGTGGGGGGAGATGTGCTTACACGGTTGAGTTAGTTAAGCCTGCGGATCCAGAGGGGACAGGGAGGCAGAGGGAGCAGCGTGAGTCCTGGCTGTGGATAAAAGTGCTGCCTCACAGGCACTGATATCTCTGGGGTTGACCTTGGCAGACCAGCATTTGCTTTCAACCGTTCTGCTCATTATAGAACCGGGACCGTCAAGAATGGTGCAGTGAGTTCTGTTTGCGTCCCATTAAAATAAACTATTTCAACTGAATCAGAAGTTTTGTTCATGCAGATTGTAAAGCTGAGGGGATTCTGTAAATGTTCCAGTTTCAACACTATGTATAAAGTCATGGAAAGTTTACAATGACTTTGATTGAACACAGAAACAGAGAAATTACAGTAAAAATGACCTAAAATAAAATTGTGCATGCACTAGGTGTGTAAAACTGGAAAAATGAAGGGATGAAAATGAAGCTGAAAGTTTTCTTCTAATGTTTTTGCAGAAGACAGGAGATTTTAGCATTCAGGTATGGTTCAAATGTACAAAAACCAAATGCTAACACATGGTCAGTGACTTCCAGTGGTGGACAAAGTACCGTACTCAATTCTAGTAAGTAAAAGTATTGATACTCGTGGTCAAATCTTACTCAACTACAAATTAAAGTTGCTCAGTCAAAAGTTTTACTCAAGTTAAAGTACTGAAGTGCTTACAATTGAAAATACTTACCATAGTTTTCAGCCAATAAATCACTGTTTTTTTGCATAATTTACATGCCCTGCGACTTATAGGCTGGAGCAACATATTTATGGATTTTTTCCCATATTTATAAACCTTTTTTTTTGGCTGAGATATGACTGTTTCAGCCATTCTAACTGGAATTTTTTAACAGTACCACTTTTAGCCTCTAGATGGCAAAAGAGTAGTAGTAGCTGTACAGCATGCCATTGTATCATGTAATAGGAAAACGTGGCTATAATGACAAATTCAAAAAAGTTAGACACAAAAACAACTGGACTTTGTTTATTATACTTTATATACTTTATTGTTTTATCTTGAACTTTTTTGAATTTACCATATCCTGGATGACTGAGTATCTTCACCATCTATTAATGACTCAATTGGCTTGCCATATTCCTCCCACCTTCGTTCTGCTCGCTGCTTGGAACCGTCAAACCAGCTGCACTGCCCCGGCGAAATTCAGCTGATTTGACCGTTGAAGTGCATTTATTAAGTAAAAGTTCAACTCAGACATACCTTTGCTATACTTTTTAGCAAACAAATAATTATTTTAGGTGCTTTTCTTGTTGAGTTTCAAAAAAACGGACAGCGTTCCTCCTTTTTTTCCTCCCTCTGCGTGCTCCCGGAGCACAGAAGTCCTTTTATTGAGCAAATATTAGACTGAGACACACCTTTACTATAATTTTGAGCAAACAAATAATTGTTTTTAAGTGTTAATCTTATTAAATTCTTGTTAAAGTCCTCCTGTGCATGCTTCCGTGGCCGTCGTTTGGCAGTCTATCGATTTTTGGTACAACACTGGCCCACATTTCCGGGTTCAGCTCACATTTCCGGGTTGTCATTAGTGACGCGTAACAAACGCGACGCGTCACCTGTGATGCAGAAAAGATGCAACGTATACAGCGAAGCAACGTATTTACGGAATTTTCCACTTTATTAGACATATTTGAACTGACGCATCTTAGAGGACGGAGCGACGTGTACGGCGGAAAATACGGTACTCAAGTAAAGTAAAGATACTCCGAAAATTTACTTAAGTACAGTACTCAAGTAAATGTACTTTGTTACTGTCCACCATTGATGACTTCTTGTGTTGACCAACAAACAGATGAAAGTTTGCTGAAGTATCTCTTCCAACAGTTCACTGTTAATGTGAGGAAAAGCTGCATTTTACACAGGTGTTGCATTTTAATCAATAGTGGCTAACGTTTCAGTCTTTTTTTTTTATCCTGACTTGTTGCACCATCAGAAAGCAGTGCCTGATTCTTTCAGCACGTGTCTTCATAAAGCCAATACCAGGATGACTCTTGTATTCATGATTACTGTGAAATGAGCCCACCGAAACTGAAATCCCATGCACTCAAACGCAAGTGATGACACACTATACGCCCACGTTTCTTCTCCCATCACCTGGTGTCCCAGCCTTGCCCTCGCCTTCCTGCACAGCTCCGCTCAATTCTCATTTCCCTTCAAGCGAAGTGAAGGACACGGGTCTGGTTTGAACCAGGCTAGGTGTCCCTCAGCTGCTGATGTCTTCTTACTGGTGACAGAGGCCAAATTAATGACAAGTGGCATCCTTGGGGTTTGCAAAGATTTTGCTTAAGCCGAATAAAATCCCCTGATTGAGGGTGGCGCCCAAGGCACAATGAGTTTACTACATCTCAGTCATGTCATTTTCCTTTTCTACTCCCCTCCTGCAGCCCAGGCCTTCATTGGCGCCGTCAGTCTGCAAATGACGGCTGAATGTGTCTTTCCACCTGCTCCCCCTGTTCGTCAGCATGTTATTGTCCTCTGAACACTCTCTTCTCATCTTTTTCCTCATCATCTGCTCTTTCTCTTTTACCACGTTTTCTCTCCCTTTATGCCCGCCGTCCTTTTGCCTGAGCGACATGTGGTGAGCAGGTAAATAAATCACTTAGTGGCTCTGGAGAAGATAACGAGGCAATGGGGAGACGCTGAGCGCTCTGCAGATGTGTGCAGCTGCTTCGCCTGGGGGCCACACTCGGGAGGACCGCGCCACTTTATATACACCAGATATCTGTTCTGCCCCCTAGAAAAACACAAGGACTCTAATCAGACACTCCAAATAAACGCGGTTTTGAATGCATGAAGCGTAACCTGATGTTTTTCTCGCCGGTCTAGATCAGACCGAGTGATATTTTGAGGGTCATAGATGGGGGACAGAGAGAGGTCTGAGAGAAATATTTTCCTTCGTGCTCTTTGAAATTTGCCAAGAGGGACGTTGAGAGGCAAATACGCTCAGGGTGAAAACTTCACTCTCGGTGACTGTACATGCAGCGAGGACCGAGACAATCAGCAACAAGCAAAAGACCCAATTACATTTTCTAAAAAGAAAATTATGACATTAGGCTAATGAAGGAAAAACTCTGCTAATGAGAAAGAGAGAGACGCAGTGGGGAGGAGACAGAACTCACTTCAGTGCTGGGTTTGTGACAGACGAAGGAGCACAGTTCAAGAACAGCCGAAGCCTCGCCCCAAAAAAGAAGACTTTTATGTGGCAATTAAACAGCTCCTTTAGACAATGATTATTGAAGCTTTGAAAATAAAGAACGCTATACCTTTTCATCATCTAGTGGGAAATAGTGTGGTAAAGTAGGAAGAAGAGCTGGAGGGAAAATTGAGCAGAGAGTTATTGTTGCAGTCAGAGATATCTTCTTACCAGTTTGACACTAAAAGGAAGAGCTGAGACAAAAATCGATGGGTTGGCCAAACTGGGATCAAATGAAAGTGTGAAAATAATACTAAAGCGCTTCGTTTATGATGATTCCAAGGACGTGACTACTGCAAAAATGGTAAATAAACAATTTAAGAATGTTTTCTTGGAAATTGATTTGGATTTTTGTAACAAATCTGAGTCCAGTGAAGAGTTCAAGCTTGGATAGCGTCGCTTTCGTTAAGTCGAACCCTAAGACAGGCAGGACACAAGCTTTTCTAATTCTGCATTACTCACAGTTAATGTTCTGAACTCTGGACTGGATTTTGTTGTTTTAAGTCCATATTTAGGCATATTGTGTCTAATTTATATTTTATTGTTGTTTACATGCCTCGGGGACTTCAGACGGACATTAGCCAATGTCATTGTGG
This sequence comes from Garcialebias charrua, assembly GCA_038048925.1. NCBI lineage: Eukaryota > Metazoa > Chordata > Actinopteri > Cyprinodontiformes > Rivulidae > Garcialebias > Garcialebias charrua. Next base: position 12,830 of record JBBPBX010013417.1, read on the forward strand.
ATCTTTGTCATTGAGTATCACATTTTATGCCAGTAGTCCCATAACTGAACCTTTAATTGTTTTTTAATGCGAGCAGGCAGTAGCAATATGTAAAAAAGCAAAAAGTTGTCATGTTTGAATTCTTTCAGGTTTAGACTAAACTGTCTCTTCAACATTTTATCTTTGACATTATGTCAGAATATCAATGAACAGTATTTACAAAGTAGTCGAAACAGTGCTGTTACAAGGTGGTGGAAAAAAACTGAACATCCAAATGTATAAAAAGCAGCTGATGATAAATAACTTAAAGTTCAACTGTACAAAAGCAGTTACAGAAAATAAAGCTGGATTCATATTCGGCAAAAGCAAATAAATCAGTTTTTGTTGTAGTTGTGCAGCATATGAGTGAATGGCGGAAGAAGGGAGACACTTGTTCCTCACTTTACTACACTTGTATTATTTATTTTGCACAAATTAAAGCAGGGCACCAGCAGGGCAGTTTACTGACCAGCAACAACGCCATTAATGTATTCACCCGTTAATAATCAGAACGCAGTCTCTGAAGTACAGGTAGTCCTCGCGCTACGACGGTCTCGAGTTACAACGTTTCACGGTTATGTCACGCATCTCATAAATTAATTTTATATATATATATATATATGTATATATATATATATTGAATTTTTTTATTTTGAAAAGCCGTGTTCTGAGTTCCTTCCGGTTTTGACGGCAGAAGCAGTAGCTCAACGTAGCTTGACGTAGCTTGATGTAGCTTGATGGCAGAAGCGCAAGCACTCAGTAGTTTTCCACTATTCAGTGGAAAATACAGGCGGCCCGGCGGAGGGATACGGCGGAGGGATACAGAGCTGCAGGCGGAGTTCCAGAGAGCAGGAGACTGGCTTTGGACGAAGCGAGTCCGATCAGAGGTTGCTGCGCTCGGATACATGAGCTGGGAGCTGAACGGTGGTTTTACGTCGTAAACGGAATGGAGAATACAGCGGAGGGACGGAGGGACGGATGGACGAAGGAAAATGGCTTCACCAGCATACCAGTAGGTTATTAATAGGGGTGGGCGATATGCCCAAAAAATGATATCACAATATATTTTTTGAAATACCCCGATAACGATATCAGACGATATTTCACATTTTCTCCTTTTATTGAATCAACCAAACAAATGTGTAATGACTTTTCATAAACAGTCACCAGAATACAAAAAAATATATTCATATTTAACAAGCAAAAATATATATACCGCACCAGCCGCCACTGACACGTACGTGTGCGGTAATGACTATTCTAACACTTTAGCACATTTTAAAAGAGCATACAGTAAATAAAAAAAATAATTTCTTACTTTGACCGGCAGCTTCTGTCATCAGTTTGCCTGTTAGCTCCAGCTGTTAGCACCGCTGCGTTACGTCTGAGCTTCGCAGCTTTCTGTAGCACCACGCAGTTTAAACCCTTTACAGGAAGGACTGTTAGTATCCTAACTTCATACAGTTGGAGACAGAAAAAGTTTTAATAACTTACCGACGCCGCAGTCTGTGCGCGCCGCCTTCAGCTGCATTTGTTAGCATTTTAGCCCCACCGAGTCCGCAGCTCGGGCAGTCCGGTTTAGCTGCACCTCCTAAAAGGTTGTCGGCTTTATTATTCCAAGTTAGCTCGTTGTCCCCCGATGTCTTCGGCTTCCAGTCCGACATCGAGGCGAGCTCCAGGGACCTCTGATCGCTCAAAGCCGGCTGCCCGGTGAAGCTACGAGGGTGCAACTATGAGGCTAATGTTAGCTCGTTCCTCCTCCTCGGGTTCGGTGTGCGCGCGCGCGCATGCGTATTAACAAAATGTAGGGCATCTCCACATGAAGGCAGTCTCCACGGAACACCGGCTGCTGTCTGCTGCTTCACGGCTTCACGCGGTCCGCGTTCCTCCACAAAACCACCGTTATCGCAAAGTTAGACGCAGTCAAATGACGTCATCATAGGATGCCGCGATATAATTTTTTTCACCTGTGTCAAAAAATCCACCGGTATTATCGTAAACGAGACGATATGGCCCACCCCTAGTTATTAACTCTTTTTTTCCCTTCATTATGGCTCCAAATGTGTGTGTTTTTGATAATTATGTAAGGTACTGTGTTAGGGTAGGCAAAGTGCTTATTAATACAGTACTGTACATGTATACGGTGCAGTATTTATGTATTTTCCGACTTACGACAAAATTCGACTTACGACGTCACATAGGAACGGATCTCCGTCGTAAGTCAGGGACTACCTGTAAATTCACTACAGGGAATTCTATACCATAATAAATTAATATTCATAGGAGACCCGATTTGTCTTTGAAGTTTTCTTACAAAAGTCATTAATCAGAATCATCAACAATAGTAAACAAACTGAACAACACAATTGATAAAAGATAATAATTAGTAGAGAATACTGTACTTGTTTGAAAAGTAGTAAAGTGTTCACTAAAACAATAATAACTGTCTAAACAATAACTAATCAGCCAAGGATTAATTCTCTTTTAGCTAAGGCAAAATAAACTACTTGAGCAGGAATTATTTTGGCTTTAATACAAAGTATGTGCACAAATTTTGACAAAATTAACTATTTGAGCATTAGTTTGCTTTGGAATTTGATAGATTTTATTTAATGTGACCAGATCAAGTTATTTGTTATCACTGCAAGCCAGGAAATGATTTATCAAGTTGCATCAGCTAAAATGACATAACCTGACCCCAGCGTTGCCTTCATGTCACTAGTCTCAGCTCCTTACCGGACCAGTTTGAGGGCTAGGTTTACTCATCTTTCCGAAGTTTTGCTGGTTGATGAGACCAGAATACACAACGAGGAGAGGACTAGCCTGGCGCTGCCCAGGGTAGCCGAAAGTCACTGTGACTGCTTCAGGGGTTGTTGAGAACAACAGCTTATGAGAAGGTGTGCAGGCCATCGACAACCACTGAGTCTTGCAGTGAGAAAAACAATACTTCATCTTCGGTAGTTACTTGAAACTTCTATTTTGCTTCTAACTAAAATTGTTGCCGAGCAAACGTTTCTTTGGTTAGGAATAAAAAAGGCATACTGTACCTGTACATCAGACAACACAAGATGGAGAAAACAGAAAAACTGACAAGTGTCATATAAAGAAACTTTGTGTAAACTTTCAGCTCTCTGACGTGTTTTGGGATCTCTCAGACGTTATGACTCCCTTCTGAAGTCAACAGATTCTGACTCAAAAACTCTTACACACAGGCGTCTCTCAAGGAAAAGTTATTTTCTGAAAAACAGAACAGAGAGAACATGTTGAAAGATAATATTTCACATAATTTCATTATAATGATTGCAAACAATAATCAATGTAATTACTGTTCAAACCTGTCATAATCAAATAAAACAAACTTCATTCATGATTTTGTTTTTCTTTCTTAAAAGCATAAAGGAAAAGAGTGAACATTAGTCAGACTGTAGCTGACTGAGTCCCAGTGAATGTGTGAATGTACAAGATATTACTCAAATCAAAAGTAACATGGCACCAACATGGCAGACTGGGGTGGTGGTTCCCCTATTCAAAAAGGGGGACCGTAGGGTGTGTTCCAACTATAGGGGGATCACACTCTTAAGCCTCCCTGGTAAGGTCTATTCAGGGGTTCTGGAGAGGAGGGTCCGTCGGATAGTCGAACCTCGGATTCAGGAGGAGCAGTGTGGTTTTCGTCCTGGTCGTGGAACACTGGACCAGCTCTACACCCTCAACAGGGTCCTGGAGGGGCGTGGGAGTTTGCCCAACCAGTTTACATGTGCTTTGTGGACTTGGAAAAGGCATTCGACCGCGTCCCTCGGGGGGTTCTGTGGGGGGTACTCCGGGAGTATGGGGTACCAGGCCCATTGATATGGGCTGTTAGGTCCCTGTACGACCGGTGTCAGAGCTTGGTCCGCATTGCCGGCAGTAAGTCAGGCTCGTTTCCAGTGAGAGTTGGACTCCGCCAAGGTTGCCCTTTGTCACCGATTCTGTTCATAACTTTTATGGACAGAATTTCTAGGCGCAGCCAAGGTGTTGAGAGGATCCGTTTTGGTGGCCTTAGAATCGCTTCTCTGTTTTTTGCAGATGATGTGGTCCTATTGGCTTCATCAGATCGTGATCTACAGCTTTCGCTGGAGCGGTTTGCAGCTGAATGTGATGCGGCCGGGATGAGGATCAGTTCCTCCAAATCCGAGGCCATGGTCTTGAGCCGGAAAAGGGTAGCATGCCCTCTCCGGGTCGGGGAGGAGGTCCTGCCCCAAGTGGAGGAGTTTAAGTATCTCGGGGTCTTGTTCACGAATGAGGGAAAACTGGAGCGTGAGATCGATAGGCGGATAGGTGCAGCGTCCGCAGTGAAGCGGGCGCTGTACCGGTCTGTCGTGGTGAAGAGAGAGCTGAGTCGAAAGGCAAAGCTCTCAATTTACCGATCGATCTACGTTCCCACCCTCATCTATGGTCATGAGCTTTGGGTTGTGACCGAAAGAACGAGATCTCGGATACAAGCGGCTGAAATGAGTTTTCTCCGCAGGGTGTCTGGACTCTCCCTTAGAGATAGGGTGAGAAGCTCGGTCATCCGGGAGGGACTCGGAGTAGAGCCGCTGCTTCTCCACATCGAGAGGAGCCAGTTGAGGTGGCTCGGGCATCTGGTTAGGATGCCTCCTGGACGCCTCCCTGGTGAGGTGTTCCGGGCATGTCCCACCGGGAGGAGACCCAGAGGAAGACCCAGGACACGCTGGAGGGACTATGTTTCTCGGCTGGCCTGGGAACGCCTTGGGATTCCCCCAGAGGAGCTGCTCCAAGTGGCTGGGGAGAGGGAAGTCTGGGCCTCCCTACTTAGGCTGCTACCCCCGCGACCCGACCCCGGATAAGCGGACGAAAATGGATGGATGGATGAAAACTGTTCAGGGTGAGACTGGCAGCAACACAAGGGTCAAAGGTCATAGTCAGAGGAGCATAATTTTTATGCTACAGTTGCAGGACAAAAAATACTTCATTTTGTTTTCCAATGAGCTCTGAGAGCCTGTTCTCGACACAAGATTCAAGCAGAACTACAAATCATTGATTGTGTGATTGGTTAGAAGTTTGTGGTGGGCGTGTTTATGTGGAAAAATGGGTGAACTACAATTACTGTATGTCATTTCACTTCAACAGCTCAGCTGAGGAGCAGCTGGCCCTTTAGTAAATATAGCCTCGGACAGCTATTTGCCTGTCTGTATGTACATCCTTCCATATGTCCTTTTAGCCGTGCGGCTGTGGCTGAGTGGTTAAAGCAGTCGTCCTCCTATGCAAAAGTTGGGGGTTCGATTCCACCAGCAGTCACATGCTGAAGTGTCCCTGGTAAAGACACTGAACCCATCATTGCCTCTGATGTGTGTCCCATCAGTGTATGAATGTGATAAAGCCCTGATTAATCTTTGAACAGATAAAGTAGAGCTGTATGCATGGGTAACTGAGGGCGCAGATTGTAGTGTAAAGTGCTTTGAGTATTTGTTTAAGATAGAAAGGTGATATTAACAGTCCATTTACCATTTATCCATCCATATGGATGGATACAGTAGATGATCGTCAGTGGGAATTTACATTGCTTGGAAATTAAGAATTTGGTTTCTATTTGAATCTCTCAAGAGGAATCTTCAAACCTTGCATGCTTGTGCTATATTTAGAGGTTTATGACACTGCGGAGTCTGTTTAAGCAGGTAAAGAGCTACAGTGCATTAAAAAAAATTGCTCAGCTAAACGCGTCATGGAAGTAGCACAATGGCATATTTATTAACATCACTGCCATGCTTTGGCAGAGCAAATGGAAACTCAATTAAGGCAAATAAATTGGGATTAACACCGAAATGCAACAAATTTTCATTTTAATTGATTGTGTTTATTATTTATTTCCAGAAGCAAGGTGGCAGTGGGAGGGAGACGGGGGTGGCTATATGCTTTTTTACAGACTGAAGACGAGTTACCGAAGTACAGATCTGTATACCCGAAGTAGCTGACACGCCATATGCACATACACATTTTAAGAGAAAATTATGTGTACAGTATGTTATTAGCACTAACAAAAATTCACAAATAATCCCCTCCCAGAACCTGATATGAAACACTTTTACGATGCCTGCAATGCGACAGAGGGAGCTGAATGTTCGGCCCTTCCATTCCATTCTTTTAAAGTTACGCCTGGCCAGGTTTTATGAGCTCCTACACAAATCATATTAGATGAGTTGCCACCAAGTCATTTCTTATATATTACTGCACCTCATCATATCCCAGAGGGAACGATGGTGAAAAATAAAAAATAAAAAACTAGCAGGAGCCCACACTGAGCACTGAATAGCTAAATGGCAAAGAAACAGAAGAAGGGTGACGCACATCGTGTCATCCATGTCACGGCAGCACGTCTCGCTGTCTGTTACGGTATAATCCCACCAGCGCTGGTGTTAGACAGGCTATTTCTGCCATGCCAATATGCCGTCTTGGAATGGAGGCGCAATGACAAGCTGCAAAAAATCAGAGACATGATGCAGGCAGATGCACAAACAGACATACATAATCACATACACACACACGTCTTATCCCTGCACACACACAGTCATATCCCACTCAAACTGAATCACAGACTTCTACAGCAGCCTGCTTGTAATTCTGGGCATTATGTTCTGTGTTTTACTCATCTTTAGACAAAAATGATCAGGCATAATTTGTGCAAAAATGACAAACATGTTTTTCCAAAGTTAGAATCATAGAACTAAGGTTTGGTGAACATAATTTACTGACAGAAAGGCAGTCAGCAGGACTCTTCAGAAGTTTTTTTAAAATGATACACTTAAACCATTAATTCAGATACAGTAATTTGAAACTAGCTTGTAGAGTTTAATAGATTTTAATTCTCACCAAACTGGTGAGCTAATTGCTAGTCAAAGTGTAGACAAGGCCAAAGTGGATAAACAACTCCAAATTACTGTCATGGTGACCCATAGGAAAGTTTTTTTTAAATAAACCATCAGTGTTGCTTTACATGGTTATTTATAAAAAATAAAAACATACCGTACTTTCCGCCCTTTAAGTCGCTCCGCCCCATAAGTCGCATTAGTCCAATTATCAGGGGGCTGAGATGGTGTAGAGGCAGGGCAGCCGGCTCAGGACCAGAAGATCCGGGGTTTGATCCCCGGTCACTGCATACCTCGTTGTGTCCCTGGGCAAGACACTTAACCCCGAGTTGCTCCCGGTAGGACTGGCAGCGCCTTGCATGGTAGGCTACTGCTACCAGTGTGTGAATGGGTGGATGGCTGGTACGGTGAAGTGCTTTGGGGCCCCTCATAGGGGGCTGAAAAGCGCTATATAAGTAAGCTCCTTTTACCATTTACCATTATGTCCAATAAAGTGGAAAAATCCATAAACGTGTCGCACCTCCGTATACGTCGCATCTATTATGCGTCACCGCTGACGCGTCGCGTATGTTACGTGTCACCGCAAATGGCCACAGGAGCGTGCAAGGTAGGACTTTAACAAGATTAACACTTAAAAACAATTATTTGTTTGCTGTAAATTATAGCAAAGATGTGTCTGAGCTGAACTTTTCCTTAATAAATGCACGTAATGTTCAAATCAGCTGAATTAAAAGTAATAGTTTCGCTACGTCGGTGCTGCGAAGCGTGCACACATAGCGAGCGGATACGCTTCATTTATTTAAAATTTAACAAAATTAACACCTAAAAAATATATTTGTTTGCTGACATTATAGTAAAAGTGTTTCTGAGCTTAACTTTTCCTTAATAAATGCACGTAATCGTCAAATCAGCTGGATTTCTCTTCCAAACGGTCGTGCGCGCTGCAAAAATAAATGATAAATAAATCAAATTTTTGCTCAAACCTCTCCTAAAGATAACTTGTTGTAAATGTCCATCCAGTGATTAGTTTCTGAAAGTTTCATCAAAATCTGTCCTGTGGTTCATGAGCTATTTTGCTAACAAACACTGAGGTAACAGTACCGTAGTTCAGACCTCCAGAGAGCAGGAGGCCGTGCTACGACAGAGTGAGTCCGAGCAGAGGAGGTTTCTGTCGGACACATGAGCTGGGAACGGTTGGTGGACTCTAAGCCGAAAGTGGTACTGCTCCATTTTTTTTCGTCAGAATGAATGGAAACGGTCATATCTCAGCCAAAAATTGGTCTAAAAATATGGGCAAAAATCCCTAAATATGTCGCTTTGCCCCATAAGTCCCAGGACATGAAATTTAGTTTAAAAAAACTGCGACTTATAGGCCGGAAAATGCGGTACTGTATATAAATGATTATTTATAAAATATACTGGTGACAGCAGCTAGCTGTAGCATGTCCAGGTGCACTTTCAGCAGGAATATCGTAATGTTTCTGCCAGAATAACTAAAGAATGCAAAACTTTAAAAAAAAAAGTTTTTACAAAAGTTTATAAAAAGTGCCCACTGTGAAATTTGATGTATTTAATTACGTAGTTAGACAGCTATGCACTTTTTTCTCAAATCAAAACATATGCAATCTAATTAGTTTGGTGACTTAGATTTTTTTAAATCCTTTTGGTTACAGATATTAGTTGATGTATTTTAAAAACATAAAGAGTTTAGATAGTTGACTAAGAGCAGTTTTATATTCATTTTACTTCATCTTATTTATCGATCTTCACTTTTGCATTTCAGAATTTTTCCCGATTTGTAAAAATAAAGACTGAAATAAACTTGCTTTGGAAGTTAAAAAAAAATCTGCTAAATTGTTTTGATTAATTGCATGTTTTAATATTCTCACATGTAGTAATTTCTAAGCATTTTAAAACCGAGTTTGTGGCATATATTTAATTCAGCTTTGCGTGCTTAATTTGTTAAAATCCTAATTATCTATCTGTCTATCTATCTATCTGTCTATCTATCTATCTATCTATCTATCTATATTATATATATATATATATATATATATATATATATGTATATATATATGTATATATATATATGTATATATATATGTATATATATATATATATATATATATATATATATATATAATGTATATATATTAGGGGTGTAACGGTACGCTAAAATCACATTTCGGTTCGGTTCAATTACAAGGAGGGCTCGGTTCGGTTTATTTTCGGTTTATTTTCGGTACAAAAAAAAAAGACAAAATAAAGACTTACAAAATGTTTATTTTGAAAATATGCCAAAAATATGTTTGTATTGTATTGTAGTAATAAATAAAAGTGACCCATTTGGATGATATTTTAAATAAACAGCACTCTACAATAAATAAATTATATTAAAAATAATAAAAATCTTAATGAATACAATAACAGTCAGAACCAGAACAATAAGCAGCAACAGACTGTTTACAATCTTAACTAATAAAGTTTTTGTCCAGTAGCACCAGTGTGGCTGTATTTGTCCTCATTACTCACAACCTCTTCTTGGTGGGACTGGTCCTGGAACAGTTCCAGAGTTCAATTCAGTCATCACACACTTCTTAGCTGCAGCAGGTGATCTCTGGTGGATTTCCCTGAAGTGGAAGGAGAGCAGCTACCTCTGTAACTGGAAATACTGGAAATAAAACACAGAGGTAAAAAAATAAGTTAATAAGATTATAATTTTAAATAATAATAAATTATAAATAATAATTATAATAAAATAACAATACCTCTTGAACGGTTGAATATCTCACTCATCATCAGGGCAGGGTTTAAATCAGCTCCAGGACTTGTTGACCATCAGTTTTAGTTTTTTCATAAAGAGCTGAACTTTTTGACTTAAGTGTTGACGTGATGGATGTCTCATAGCAAGGATCAACTGTGCATTAAAAACTTTCAGACTTAGATTCAGAGCTTTAAAAACTCATACAGTTTGTGTTATTGATCTGGACCCATCTAAATTACCTGATGAAGTTGTTTAAATGCAGCTGTGTTGTTAGCGCACTTTGTAGAAGTTGTTTAAATGCAGCTGTGTGGTTAGCGTACTTTGTAACAGCTCGTTCACGTTCTGATGACGTAGTTTCCAGCGCGTTCACGTTAGACGTGTTGCTGCTGCAGATCCAGTCTTCATGAAAAAACGTCCACACACACAGCTTTGTGCGCTCGTCTTTTAACAAGAAAACCATAACGTTAACAAACAGGAAACCGCAGCGAGAAGCTAACGGCTAATGCTGCGCGTGCTGCGAGATAATAGCTCCGTGCTGAAACGCGCCCAGGAAATTTTGTTCCGCGGCGCACATATTAACATTCAATGAGTGAAAAAATAACCGTTTCGGTACAGCACGTTCGGTTCGGTCCACCTCCGTACCTTTTCGGTTCGGTACACCAACTACAACCGTTACATGCCTAATATATATATATATATATATATATATATATATATATATATATATATATATATA
>JBBPBX010013417.1:23636-52429 GCA_038048925.1 Garcialebias charrua
GATAGATAGATAGATAGATAGATAGATAGATAGATAGATAGATAGATAGATAGATAGATAGATAGATAGATAGATAGATAGATAGATAGATAGATAGATAGATAGATAGATGATAGATAGATAGATAGATAGATAGATATGATACAATGATTATATGCAATCTTTTATTACTAATTACCAAAAATATCAGATGTTTGGTAAAACAGTGGGTTTAGAGTTGGGATAGTACTTTTGACACTACTTACTTAAAGATTTTGAAAAGATACAGCTATTAAATACATGCATTTTCTTTAGCGTATATTTTAAACGCTCATCAGCATAATGTCACCTGGTGTGAGTGGACAAGACTAAAAGAAGCTAATTCAAACCTGACTCGTACAGGAATGGCATTTATCAAAACTAGCTTGAAGTTTTCTCTCTTTGACTCAGTTTGGTTCTTTTTTAGTAGTTTAAACATTAAATTATAAATTCACATTGAAATTTTCATTATAAGTAAATCTCCTCGCAGAATGTGAGATCAAATTTTGAGCAGATTTTATTGTTGTTGCATTTACTGATAGCTTTATTATGTTTAGTGGCACTAGATGCATTTTACTCTGTTTTTATTTTTTTTACTGTAAAGCACTTTGGTCGACTTCGGTTGTTTTTATGTGCTATATAAATAAAATTGACATTGACATTGACATTGACAAGTAACTCACTCCAAGACAAGCAATTTTAAAAAATTTAAAAAATTCACACAAGCACCAACAATTTGCGTAAGAATCCAACTGAAGCTAAGTGGTTTGCTTGGGGCTTGTTTTGAGGTAGGCTGCTGCATAATTACATAAAGTGTAAGCTTTTGTCGTGCATTAGCTCTGCTCCACACCTGAACCCAGTAGGAGTAAAACTGTAGCCTCAGCAGCACTCTCCTCTGAGTGGTGCAAGTACACTTTTATGTCCATTGTCTTCTCAGATAGCTACAAGCATGAATCTGCTCCCCCCATTATACTTTCATGAGGGCGCAGAAAGACAACCCACAGCTTTTATTTTCTTTACATTATCTCTCTGGTCACAACGGTATAGGAGCGCTTTGCAAACAATGATGTATGGCACCTCCGCTCACATGCATTATCGCAAAAAGAGCCCTACAGTCAGAGAAAAAAGAGTTTCAAGCCAGCAGCCAAACAGGAGGGGGGTGCCACGATCAGGAAGTGCATTGGGCTCCATCACATATTACGTATTAATTCAGTTTAATAGGGCTTCCATTGTAGGTCACTTAACGGTGGCTGGTGACGAAATTAACAAAATACGTTGTACTGTAATGAGATTTTGGCAAGTAGAAAGGCCAACACAACCAGGTATGAGAGGCAGATGAAGGAGAAACGTGAAACAATGAACAGCAGGGAAGGACGTCACTTTAGAGATGAAGGCAAGCTAGGTGTGGGAAAACGAAGAGGTAAGTGCAGCAAGAAAAGGGGCAAAAAGGGAGCCATAAACTGCATTTATAAACATGTCTCTATAGTAACCAACTGGTAATTTCACCAGTGGGAGCAAGAGGTGGAGGCGGAGGGGGAGACAAACTGGGCCACCATTTTACCAGACTAAAGCTGGTTATTAGAGCGACGACTGTAGCAAAGATGAACATCAAGAATGAATGAATGGTTATTAAAACTTTAAAAATAAAAAAGAAGAGGAAGAGTAAGAACTAAAAGACTAAACGTAAAAGTTTTTTTTTTTACTTGCAGGGATGTGCATCCATTTTTATTTCTTCAAACACAAGCAGAAAGCAGGTTGTGCTCCTCGGGGCTCTATAATTATGTGATTGGTCTGTGGTTTTACCATGCTGCGGGGGCGATTCCCTCCTTCTTTTGGTGCTTTGAGCCCATCTGTCTAAAAGAAACGCATACACACACACAAGCAGCTACAGTGATGGGAGAGTTAGAACAAAAAGGTAAGACTGAACATGTAGCAGGTCCTATCTCCTGTACTTCACATGTACAGAGCTGCAGCACTGGACGCGATTGCCCTCTGGCTGTGTGAGGGTGATTACAAGGTGTGCAAGTGCTCAAATGTGCAAACAGTTGTCATTTGTTGTTGTTCTGTCATCATTAGACGTGCTAGTTCAGGTCATTTGAGGCATGGTTCAGTAGGATGGTGGAACCGAATTTATAAATGATAATTAAATTGTTAATAATTCAACTACTTAGTTAGCTGTAAACACTTTGTAAACTTGCATTAAGCAGTTATAATGCATTTAATAAAAAGTGAAATGGTGACCTGCCAAGTGAGCATTTATGGGGTTCCGTTTGTAAAGTTGCACAGTCAAAAATTAGCATCAATATTTTTGGGTTATTTAGCTTTTAATAAGAAAAATTTAAAAAAAAAATTTAAAAAGTCATGTTTTCACCATATTATTCATACATTTGTAAATGTCATAGTTCCCAACTAAATGTTTAATTTACAAGATAAATATTTAGTTTACAAACTAAATACTTAACTTGCAAGTTACATATTTAGTTAGTAAACTAAATATTTAGGTATAAATTAAATAATTAATTTACACCTAAATATTTAAACTACCTAAATATTTAATTGCTAAGCTAATCATTTAATTCATAAACTAAATATTTAATTTGCTAACTAAATATTTAGCTTGGACCTAAATATTTAGCTAGCAAGTTAAAATATTTAGCTAACAAGTTAAATATTTAACTAGTAAGATTTAGGTCTGAGTTAAAAATTTAGTTAGCAAATTAAATATTTATTTTGGAAATTAAATGTTTAGTTTGCAAAATATACTGTATATTTAGGTCCAAGCTAAATATTTAGTAAGGAAATTAAATATTTAGTTTGGATTTAAATATTTAGCTTAGCAATAAAAAAATTAGTTAGTAAACTATATATTTAGTTAGTAAACTAAATATTTAGGTGTATTTTAAATATTTAATTTACAGTATACCTAAATATTTAGTTTACTAACTAAATATTTAAATTGCAAGTTAAGTATTTAGTTTGTAAACTAAATATTTAACTTGTAAATTAAATATTTAGTTTGGAACTATGACATTTATAAATGTATAAATAACATAGTGAAAATAAGACTTTGAAAAAAGAATTTTTTTCTCAGTAAAAGCTAAATAAACCAAAATATTGATGTTAATTTTTGACTGCGCAACTTCACAAACGGCACCCCATAAGCCTACACGTTTATCTTTTTTACATGTGCCATCTTTTTTAATGAACTGTTTTTCTATTAAACATTTGCCCAAATTTTAACAAATGAGTCTATCAAACAAGACAAATTAAGCAAATAAAGAAAGAAACTCAATCTCTGCCACGGTGAATTGATGCTATAGCAGGTGACAAATACTGAGCTTGGATTACTGTATGAATAGTGTCTTATTTAAAGACCGAGTAAAGTAAAATTAAATGTGTGTTTTGAGTTTGTCACACAGCATAAATATGTGTTATTAATCACCCATATACATCTGACTGATTAAAAACATTGTTTACCTTATAAAATTAAGTCTCAAAAATAATGAAAAAACATAATTGTGCCCTGGTCTGAAACGCTGGGGGCGTGTCAGCGCGTGGGCGTGGTTTCAGCGCAGTACTGCGCCGTGTCCTGCACTGTTCGCGAAGGCTTGCAGCCTAATTGGAGTTCTCCAGCCCTACTCATTTGAACCTCCAGAGCCAGACTCAGACTCTGAGTCAGTGACCACTGTGACGGTCGGCATCGTTCTTCACAGCCTGCATCAGAATGGTATTTATTTATTTTTTATTCCATGGATGTTATCAAAATGGCCTCTCGTTACAAAATCGATCCAGAGTTTTTTCAGGCGGTCATCTCTCGGAAACTTAAATAAAGTCACCAAGCGGGTGCCCTGACCATTGCGACATCCAGGGAAGATGCACGAACGAGGCATAATTGATTAGCTAGCTAAAAATGAACAAAATATCTATGCTATTGCTATCTGATGCTATCTGCGATTCGTGAGTGAACGGCTCCACCGAGGCGAAGATCTAATTTATACGGCTGGAGCTGCAGGGGGTGGGGCTATAACGAAACGCGGTCACATTTAGAACACGCCTAAAAAATCCTGAAACAGAAATATCTTTATACACAGGTTGATGTATAACTCCAAAATTAATTTAACTACAATTTTGAGACTTTTTACTCATTTACAACATTACAATTATGACATTTATAATGTTTATTGAAGAAAATATTTAAATTTACTTTACACGGTCTTTAATGTTTAGTGTTAACCTCGTAGGCAAATTTATAGTGTAAAAGCACAAAAGTTTGAGGAACAACTTTTATCTTTCCTGCTGTAAATAGTTCTTTGGCTGACCTTAGTTGGACAAATATTATTTAATGTTGACCAAATTGACAAGTTAAAAGCTAATCCAAGTGAGGCTAATATGAAAGTGGACTGCTGCCATATCAAAACAACTCCAAACTCTAAAATAGTAGAATGATTATTGTGAGCCTTGCCAATGTAGATTTACAACAATATTACAGTACTGAACTTCTGCAACAATATTACTGCACCTTCTGCAACAAATAAAGTCCAGTTGTTTTTGTATTGAGCGCTTGTTCTTATTTTACTGAACAAATATTTTGATATTTATACTGGAAATGCAGCTAGCTGCTGCTGCCACCACTACATGCTTACAAATAACCTGATACATGTAATTATTTATAAATACCGATAGCATGTAAAACTTCTGATAGTGTAAAGGTTGTTAAAGTTGCATTTGCAAAAACAGCTGATTTTTGGGAAGGAAGAAGTAGATCTTTACCTGGGTGGCTATGTTAAGATAACTGCAGTCTGTTTTAGTTTTACTCAGACTAGCTGTTAGCTCATCAATCTTATCAAAATTAAACTGTTTCTCCTACTTGAGATTGTTGAAAAAGCTATTAACAACAATTATACTACGTTGTACATAATAGTTTGTAAATCTTAATAATGTGTCAGTCTTCGTATAGCATTTTTGACACACTGCAGAGTTTTACATTTGCTTCATCTAATTGTCATCTAGGACACTCAGTGGAAAAAAAAATATAATAATAATCCGTAGCCACACTTATGGCAGTTTCAGTTAACATGGAACCCAAATATAAAGTCATATCATTTTACTTTCATTTTACTTAAAAAATAAAATAAAAATTACTTTCAGTCTTTAATTTCATAATTGGAGTAAACCCCACCCCATCCAGGTAAAGATCTACTTTGTCCTCCTCCTCTTTTTTGTTCTCTCTGTGTTTCCTTGACAAGAGTGCAGGTAAGGCACCAGCAAACAACAATAATAAGACCATGGTTTCATGTCAAGAGACCAGGGAGGAGCCCTGTGAGGACCTCACAGGTTACTGTAAATAACAGTGCATGCTTGACTCTTCAGACGTCACATGGACCAAATAGTTAACTGAAGGCAAAGCATTGGCTGCTCAACTCCACCAGACCAGCTGAGGCCTGCTTGCAAGAACGGCTTCTTGGCCTTGGATCATAAACACATTATGAACTACTAAGAAAAAAGTTCACAAAACAGTTACCAGAGTGAAAAAAATGTTTTGGTATATTTGTAAAGAGCAGTGCACCATATATTCCACAATATAGTTTCTCACTTTGCAGTCTCAGAACAGACCTTTGAACTGAAAGACTGGAGGACTTTTGACTGGGACTGTGGACAGATGGCAGAGGAACGATGAGTAAAAGTCACAAACTCAGGCTGATGCTGTATTGTTCTCCTGCCATTGCTGGCTAAACATAATTATTTCCATTTTTGGTTCCCACCACCATGACAGGTGTGTTTTTGATCCTGTCAATCACTGGGGCACAGATCAGACTTACCAAACTGACCGACCAACGGACTGATTGATTGATGGATGGATGGATGGATGGATGGATGGATGGATGGATGGATGGATGGATGGATGGATGGATGGATTTGATAAAAGATATCCTAGAAACATCTAACACAAGAGAGAATCACTGTGACACAGTTTTAATGCAGTATGCATTAACACTAAAGAAAAGTCTGAGTTCTTCAAAGACATTCTTCTGTTTTACACCATTAGTTTCCTCCACACATTCTGAACCTGAATGTATTATCATATCACACCAGTTGTTGATCTGGTTCCTTCAGTGTTTACATACCTTTCAAGTTTTCATGGATTTTTGTTGTCATTAGCTTAACGCAGCTTAGATTTTGTTTAAGGCCAAGTTCAGTCTCATTTTCACTCTCAGAGTTTTATGCTTTGAGCTTTTATAATAATAATAATAATAATAATTTTATTTAACAGCGCCTTTCAGGACACCCAAGGACACTTAACAAACCAATACAGTCTAATCCAGATCAAACATTATCAGCGACAAATTGAAATATAAAATACATAGATTATAAAATGCAAAATAGTAAAAATACATTTAGTAAAGTTAATGATAAGCTAGTCTAAAGAGATGTGTTTTCAGGGCTGTCTTGAACAGAGAAAGGGAGGTGGTGTTTCGAAGGTCTGGCGGTAGAGCGTTCCAGAGGTGAGGGGCAGAGCAGGTGAAGGCCCTGCTCCCCATGGTGGAGAGGCGGGCAGAGGGTACATGGAGATGTAGCGAAGAGGAGGATCTGAGAGAGCGTGATGGGATGGAGATTTGTAGGAGGTCAGATAGATAAGGAGGGGCAAGGTTGTGGATAGATTTGAACGTGAGGAGTAGAATTTTGAAGATGATGCGTGATTTAACCGGGAGCCAGTGGAGCTGCTGCAGGACAGGAGTGATGTGGTTATAGTAGGAGGTTTGAGTGATGACACGGGCAGCTGAGTTCTGGACCATCTGTAACTTGTGGAGAGATTTGTTGGGGAGGCCGTAGAGAAGGGAGTTGCAGTAATCGATACGGGAAGTCACAAGACTGTGCACCAGGATGGCTGTGGAGCGGGGTGTGAGAGAAGGACGGAGACGGTTAATATTACGGAGGTGGAAATAGGCAGACCGAGTAATATTGTTGATGTGTGAAGTGAAGGAGAGAGTGGTGTCGAGGATGACACCGAGACTCTTGACCTGAGGGGAGGGGGATAGCAGAGAGTTGTTAAGGGGGACGAGAAGATGTTCTGATTTTGAAATAGTTTTTGGTACCGACAAGAATGATTTCTGTTTTGTTGCTGTTTAGTTGAAGGAAATTGTTAGAAAACCAGTGATTTAGCTCATTGAGACAGGGTGGGTGGGTGGAGTTAGGTTTTGATGACAAGTAGAGCTGTGTGTCATCAGCATAACAGTGGAAATGGACGCCGTATTTGCGGAAGATGTGACCTAGAGGAAGGAGGTAAATGATGAAGAGGAGGGGTCCGAGGACAGAGCCTTGGGGGACACCCGTGGAGACAGGGGAAGACTGGGAACGGAAGGATTTAAGCTGAATGAATTGAGTGCGGTCAGAGAGATAGGAGTTGAACCAGTCTAACGGGGTACCTGAGATGCCAATGGAGGTTAGTCTGTTGAGGAGGATAGAATGACAGATGGTGTCGAAGGCAGAACTTAGATCAAGAAGAATGAGGATGGACAGAAGACCAGAGTCAGCAGCAAGAAGAAGGTCGTTAGTAATTTTTACTAGAGCTGTTTCAGTGCTATGGTGTGGGCGAAATCCAGATTGAAACTCTTCATAAATGTTGTTGTTGGACAGGTGTGAGTGAAGTTGACTAGCAACAGTTTTTTCAAGAATTTTGGAGATGAAGGGCAGATTGGAGATCGGACGAAGATTACTGAAGTTGGTAAAGTCAAGACCTGGTTTCTTGATGATGGGGGTGATGGCAGCAGATTTGAAGGCTGTGGGAACAATGCCAGAGGTTAGGGAGGAGTGGATGATATTAGTGATGATAGGGAGCAGAGACAGGAGACAGGATTTAACAAGAACTGTGGGAAATGGGTCAAGTTGACAGGATGAGGACTTGGACTTGGTGATAATGTCAGCAATGCCATCAGCAGAGGGGAAGGAGAAGTCAGAGAAGTTTTGATACTATGTGTTTTTTTTAATGAGTCCATTTTGTTTCCTGATTGTCTGCTGCCTTTTGCTTGTGAATCCTTCTCATCCAGAGATCATGGGACTTAATAAAAGACAATTTCATACAAAATAGAGTCATTTAGGAGCCTTCGTAAATCCTTGCGTCCACATTAGAATAGCATTTTAGAAGCACAAAAACTGTTTGTGTGAAAAGTGGAAATTTCTTGAAACACCTTCTGTCACATTTCTGCTCCCTCATGCCATGTTTCCTGTTTTCCCTTGCCATTGTTCATGCCCTTGTGTTATGTTTATTTCCTCCCTCCTCTCACCACACCCACACTGTTCATCCACAACTATCAGCCCTGATTCCATGGACCTGTTCAGCTCACTTTGAGCTCCTGTCACTCACTCCCTTGTTGCCAGATTATCAAATTCCTCAACGTTAGATGTCCAGTGTCCATGCCGTTCCTGTTTTGACCCCATACCTGTCTTCTGGATTCCTCACCTTGCCTGACCCATGCCTGATTTGGATTCTGCCTTCTGACCATGGTACCGACTCTGATTATCACGACTGCGCCTTTTGGATCACGTTTTGGATGTGGATTTGGATCTCTGCTCTACGGTTCTCAACCCAAGCCTGCTTCACTGGACCTCGCCCCTGGATAATCCTAGAAACGGTACTCTACATTATCGCACTCTACCTGTTCACAATCACAGCCCATGACATCATCCTCTTCAACCATCTCAAGGATTACTCCTTGTACTCGACTGTGAAGGGACTGCTGTTGTTGTTGTTGTCCCTAGAACCTTTGCAGTCCTGCCAAGATCACAACAGACTGGACCTGTGCCCAGAACCAGACTTCCACTAGCAGCTTTCTTTCAATAAATAGTTTTAACCATTCCTGGTGTTCAATGTCGTGCATGAATCCATTCTTGTCACCTTCTTTTTGTTTGGAGTAGACAGTCAAAACTCAACCTTTTGAAAACAATGATCTCACAGCTCCATCTTTAATCTAATCCATAACTTGAGGGTGTCCTCATCTTCTTGTTTGGTTCACGTTTCTGTGTAAGCTTTATGCTCCACTCCTTGAATCCTGTTTTTGGCATTTTATCCTAGCAGCGTTACAGCATCACACACTGGTTACTACAGCATTTTGGGGCGTTTTGTGTACGCCCTTGTGGATGAAGATTTTTCTAAATGGTGCCGTGCTTACTTTTAGAAACTACAAATGAATGAATGTTTAGGGAAAACATTTCTATGTGAACAAGGGCCTGAAGTTTTCTATTTTTCCATTTTGTTAAAAAACATATATCTTACCCCCTCCAAGGACTCCAAAAAGTGCGCCTCCTGGGGACTCCCTTGTTCTACTGGGGGACTTCAACGCTCACGTGGGCAATGACAGTGAGACCTGGAGGGGTGTGGTTGGGAGGAACGGCCCCCCTGATCTGAACCAGAGTGGTGTTCTGTTATTGGACTTCTGTGCTCGTCATGGATTGTCCATAACGAACACCATGTTTAAGCATAAGGGTGTCCATATGTGCTCTTGGCACCAGGACACCCTAGGTCGCAGTTCGATGATCGACTTTGTTGTCGTCTCATCTGATCTGCGGCCGCATGTCTTGGACACTCGGGTGAAGAGAGGGGCGGAGCTGTCAACTGACCACTACCTGGTGGTGAGTTGGCTCCGATGGTGGGGGAGGATGCCGGTCAGACCTGGCAGACCCAAACGTATTGTGAGGGTCTGCTGGGAACGTCTGGCAGAGTCTCCCGTAAGACGGAGCTTTAACTCCCACCTCCGGGAGAGCTTTGAACACGTTCCGAGGGAGGCGGGGGACATGGAGTCCGAGTGGGCCGTGTTCCGCGCCTCTATTGTCGAGGCAGCTTATCGGAGCTGTGGCCGCAAGGTTGTTGGTGCCTGTCGTGGTGGCAACCCTCGAACCCGGTGGTGGACACCGGCAGTGAGGGATGCTGTCAGGCTGAAGAAGGAGTCCTATTGGGCCTTTTTGGCTTGTGGGACCCCGGAAGCAGCTGATAGGTACCGGCAGTCCAAGCGGCATGCGGCTCGGGTGGTTGCTGAGGCAAAAACTCGGGCGTGGGAGGAGTTCGGAGAGGCCATGGAGAATGACTTCCGTACGGCTTCGAGGCGATTCTGGTCCACCATCCGGCGTCTCAGGGGGGGAAAGAGGTACGCGACCAACACCATTTATGGTGGGGGTGGCGTGCTGCTGACCTCAACTCGGGATGTTGTGAGTCGGTGGGCGGAATACTTCGAAGACCTCCTCAATCCTACTGGCACGTCTTCCACTGAGGAAGCAGAGCCTGGGGACTTTGGGTCGGGTTCTCCGATCTCTGGTGCTGAGGTCGCCGAGGTGGTTAAAAAGCTCCGCGGTGGCAAGGCTCCGGGGGTGGATGAGATTCGCCCGGAGTTCCTTAGGGCTCTGGATGTTGTAGGGTTGTGTTGGCTTACGCGACTCTGCAATATCGCGTGGACATCGGGGGCAGTTCCCTTGGATTGGCAGACTGGGGTGGTGGTTCCCCTATTCAAAAAGGGGGACCGTAGGGTGTGTTCCAACTATAGGGGGATCACACTCTTAAGCCTCCCTGGTAAGGTCTATTCAGGGGTTCTGGAGAGGAGGGTCCGTCGGATAGTCGAACCTCGGATTCAGGAGGAACAGTGTGGTTTTCGTCCTGGTCGTGGAACACTGGACCAGCTCTACACCCTCAACAGGGTCCTGGAGGGTGCGTGGGAGTTTGCCCAACCAGTTTACATGTGCTTTGTGGACTTGGAGAAGGCATTCGACCGCGTCCCTCGGGGGGTTCTGTGGGGGGTACTCCGGGAGTATGGGGTACCAGGCCCTTTGATAAGGGCTGTTAGGTCCCTGTACGACCGGTGTCAGAGCTTGGTCCGCATTGCCGGCAGTAAGTCAGGCTCGTTTCCGGTGAGAGTTGGACTCCGCCAAGGTTGCCCTTTGTCACCGATTCTGTTCATAACTTTTATGGACAGAATTTCTAGGCGCAGCCAAGGTGTTGAGAGGATCCGTTTTGGTGACCTTAGAATCGCTTCTCTGTTTTTTGCAGATGATGTGGTCCTACTGGCTTCATCAGTTCGTGATTTACAACTTTCACTGGAGCGGTTTGCAGCCGAGTGTGATGCGGCCGGGATGAGGATCAGTTCCTCCAAGTCCGAGGCCATGGTCTTGAGCCGGAAAAGGGTAGCATGCCCTCTCCGGGTCGGGGAGGAGGTCCTGCCCCAAGTGGAGGAGTTTAAGTATCTCGGGATCTTGTTCACGAATGAGGGAAAACTGGAGCGTGAGATCGATAGGCGGATAGGTGCAGCGTCCGCAGTGAAGCGGGCGCTGTACCGGTCTGTCGTGGTGAAGAGAGAGCTGAGTCAAAAGGCAAAGCTCTCAATTTACCGATCGATCTACGTTCCCACCCTCATCTATGGTCATGAGCTTTGGGTTATGACCGAAAGAACAAGATCTCGGATACAAGCGGCTGAAATGAGTTTTCTCCGCAGGGTGTCTGGACTCTCCCTTAGAGATAGGGTGAGAAGCTCAGTCATCCGGGAGGGACTCGGAGTAGAGCCGCTGCTTCTCCACATCGAGAGGAGCCAGTTGAGGTGGCTCGGGCATCTGGTTAGGATGCCTCCTGGACGCCTCCCTGGTGAGGTGTTCCGGGCATGTCCCACCGGGAGGAGACCCAGAGGAAGACCCAGGACGCGCTGGAGGGACTATGTTTCTCGGCTGGCCTGGGAACGCCTTGGGATTCCCCCGGAGGAGCTGCTCCAAGTGGCTGGGGAGAGGGAAGTCTGGGCCTCCCTACTTAGGCTGCTACCCCCGCGACCCGACCCCGGATAAGCGGAAGAAGATGGATGGATGGATGGATGGATGGAACATATATCTTAACGGAGGAAAAACTGAATATAGGACAATCACTTTAATAACATGAATGCATAATCAACCACATCAGTTTTGTAGCATGAATGTGGCCTCAGATAAGGGTTATTTTGCCACTTTCTAAACTCTATAAAGCTCTACTCCGTCATGACCGATAGCATAACAATTCCCCTCCTGTTCTCGCAGTTTCACACATCTCTTCACTTTTAACTGCTTCACTCCCATTTTTCTCCTCCATCCTCCCTTTTTTTTCTCTCTGCTACTCTCTGATTTTTCTCCTTGTTTCCTCCAGTTCGTCTCTGATTTCTGTAACAGATATAGTTCTTGAAATCCAGCTCCATGGGGAACCATTGAGGAAACGCACGGTGAAATTACTGTTGAGACCACATTGTCCAGGATGCCTGTACATGCAGTGCGCTAAAGCTGAGCAGTTTGTAGCACACATGCTGCCACAGAGGACTTAGTGAGATTATGTCTACAAAAGAAAGAAAAGGAATGCACACTGTAAATTCCAAAATAAACACCCATAATCCACAGAGAGGAGTAATTTAATGTCTTATAAGAGAAACAAAGTGTTAAATTGGAGGTGTCAGTTGTGTACTGTATTATTAACACAACTCCACAAGAAACTGAAGCAAATAAATTACTAGTTTCTATTACAACAGCTTTACTAATTTATACATTCATTATGCAACCTTGCACACATGTAATAAATTAGTTATTTCTGCATATCACTACCTCCAGCTGAGATTTAGATAATAAAATCAAAATTTTTTACATTGAGTCCACAAGAATCTGTAAGCCATGAAGATAAAAAAGGAAAATATCTAAACGGAAAAGGTAGAACACCTCCTTACTGTCCCAGAGTGTATGGCCCTGAATAGAAAAGGCTTGTCCTTTTTTATTAATGACAAACAGACAAGTAGGAGGAAAATAGTAGATGCAGCTCTTCCTTTCTGTTCTAAAACCAGTTCAGAGCTGAGCTCCATATCTGGCCCAGCTACCAGAAATTCATCCATCCAGGAAGACCCAGTCCTATAAAAACTGAATAATCCCACCAGTCCCTCACAGACCTCTAGCTTCTTAGCTCATCATCTAAAGTTGCAGGGAAAGAAAAACCTGCACTTTTGTCTGGTTCTCATTTGTTAAAATATTTGGGAAATTAAGGAAACTTAAACTTAATGTTTCAGAAAAAAAGAAAAGGAAAAAAAAAAACATCCAGAGGACCTGAGGTTGGATTTATACCTGGATTATTGAGCATGAACTTTGGTGTTTTGAACCACTTTGGCATGACTGTCTCAGGGGAGTTGACGAGGGAAAGGGCAAGCCCCAGAGGCCATTTTAGCACCAGCAAACGTTTTTTTCCACTAATGCAATAGTCCCTCGCTTATCGTGGGGGATCTGTACCCTGAAGCCCTGCGATAAGTGAAAAACTGCCAAGTAGGGATATTAGTACAAGTAGTAAATAGTAGTTTCTTTTAGTGTATATATATATACAGTATATATTTAAGCGTTTTAAACCTTTCCCACACTCTTGCAATATTCTAAACAATATTTCTAAACTCTAAACATTCTAAAAGAGCACAGAATGTCATGATTTCAGCTCCCTGCCTCGTCTGCTCTTTGCCACCTGCAAGCGCTCTTGGCCACACCCACTTCTCTGCTCTGTACAGAGATCAGCTGATCAGCTGCAAGAGGAAGCTTATCCTGCAGTGTGAGCTGCACAAATGTGCAGCAGGTGGCAAATCATTTAAAATAATTCATTTAAAATAGAAAATCCATGCCGATCGTGCAGCTCATCCATCAACGTGTGTGCCATGTCCAATCTTACTTTGAAAAACCGTGATAAAGCGAGTCCATGAAAACGAACCGCTAAGTAGAAAGGGACTACTGTATACTGTTTGTGGGAGAACGTTTTGTTTGGTGGCTTCTCCGATCAAGGAAGTCCTTTGGATGAAGGACGAAACATCTCAGCAACAAACAAAAAAAGAAAGAAAAGAAACCGTCCAGATGACCTGATGGAACATTGTTGGATTTTATACCTGGATTATTGAGCATGAACTTTGGCGTTAACAAACTTAACACTCCAGCTTTTGTTTTATTTCATTTGTAACCAGAATATCTGGAGATCTTGGGAATTAAACAGATCGGTTTTTTTTTAGGTTTAACCCTGGATTCCACCATTTATGTCCTAGAGACAATTTTTCTGTCTGATGAGGAATACAAACTGAACAGAGGAGAGTCTCTGTTGCCAGTTCAAACACTAAACAAAAACACTTAAAACTCAACTTAAATGAAATGTCATACATCATCATGTCTCATGATAGTAGCTGAAAGTTGTGTCCATCACATATTCTAATTGCTAACAGGTGGCACAAGATCTTTATTTAAAACTCTGGCTTGCAACGTAGCCTGTTTTCCAGGAATATTCAATGTTTACCTTCATTTGTTGATATGCAGTAACAAGTTTAAGTTTTTCAATCCCTAAAATAGAAACCAGAGTTTCCACCACATTCTCAACGGTTTTAAAATGTATTTTCTCTAATGGGGAAAAAGGGAGTTCTTCCTTTCCACTGTTGCCATTGTGCTTGCTCAGGTTGGGAGACTGCGACAAAGTGAAGATTCAACATGCATGCTGGCTTCCTTAGAGAACTTTTACCAATTGGCTTTTCTGTATCTGAATGTTCCTGTAAAGTGCCCTGTGACAGGTTTGTTGTGATATGGCGCTATACAAATAAACTGAATTGAATTAATGTACAAACTCTCCTTGAAGGCTGGAGTATCTTGTTGCTGATGGAAAATCCAACATCCAAAAATCACATTTTCTGAATATACTAACAACACAGGAAATGTCATGTCTGCCACTCGAGTAATTGCTTGTTTGTGTTTCCCTGTAAATATTTGGCTCACCTTTTTCTGCCGATCAATGCTTACAAATATGGATCAGGCAAGCTTGCATGCTGTCGTCCATTTTGACAAACGATTTTAATGAGGACTCTGCCACCGGGATCAGAAGGATACAGTCTAATTGTGTTCAAACCTTTGACACAACAAATTCAATCATGAACATTTTAGCTTTTCAGTGACTTTGACCATTTTCTTATTAGTTTTCTTGTGTGGGTGTTTGTGCGCTTTTACCTGTGTTTTTGTGTGTGAATGCGTGTGCATGCTTGTGTGAGGGGCGTGTGTGTTCTGTGTGAGATGTCATTCAAACAGCACTCTGTGAGTGCTGCAAGGCTGAGATAAGCGTAAAGATCTGATTTCACTTCTCAGCTTGCCTACTGCTTTTGCTAATTTTCATAATTAATTAAAAAGCCAGTAAACATTACATCATGCAGCTGATAAGTTTCCCTGTTGTTCTTCTTGCCTCCCATTAACTCAGAATTATCACGTTGTGATGCGTCGTGCCGCTGCACGTATTGCTGAAAATCAATGGAGTGAACTTAATGTTTGACTTCACAGCAAAATGACACAATGTAGCCTCTGTCAATCACTGTGATGAGACTGAAGCTAACAACAAAGAGTATAAGAAAACAATGTGCCTCACCGTGCACACAGACCCTCTGCTTCAACTGCTCCGTGTTCTAATATGTTGTTATTTTCAGCTTTTATTAAGAACAGGACTTAGTTACAAACTGCATGTTTGCACCTGAGACTGAATTTCAGTCACCCATCAAACACTTTGTTTCTTCAACTAAACTTATTGAAATTCCAGGAATTGGTAGAATATAGTATTTTATCAGTTATGTATAGGGCTCATAATAACACATTACCTTTAAATATCCAAAGAAACTTTATAAAAAGACAAAGTTATTACAATCTCAAAGGGACAGAGATATTCATCAAACCACAATTCAGAACCAGCTTAAAGGGACGGTCTACCTCAATTCAGGGAGTTCGATTGTGGAATGCTCTGGAGAGTGATGTTAAAAATGAAAAATCAATGCATACATTTAAGAAAAAAGTCAAAAAGGACTTGCTCAAAAACTATATATGATGTAACCTCGCGTGTTTGTGTATTACACCTATGTTGTACTTATGATGTAGCTTAGTGCGTTTGTGTATTACAGTTAGAAAAATTAAGTAGAGTTAGTCATTTTGTGAAGCAGTTTGTGTATTACATTTAGAAAATTTAAGTAGAATTATTCATTTTTGTGATGTATTTTGTGTATTACAGTTAGGAATATTAAGTAGAATTATTCATTTTGTGAACATCTTGATGTTGTGCCATCTTTTAGTTTGTGTATTACAGTTAGAAAAATTAAGTAGAATTATTCATTTTATGATCTAGTTTGTGTATTACAGTTAGGAAAATTAAGTAGAAAAAAATAAAATAATAAAAAAATAGGAAAATTAAATAGAAATAAAAAAAATAAAAAAAAAATTAAGTGTGATGTAGTTTGTGTATTAGTTAGAAATATTGTGTATTAGTTAGAAAAATTAAGTAGAATTATTCATTTTGTAATGTAGTTTGTGTATCACAGTTAGAAAAAATAAGTAGAATTATGGATGATGTAGTTTGTGTATTACAGTTAGAAAAATTAAGTAGAATTATTCATTTTGTGATCTAGTTTATGTATTACAGTTAGAAAAATAAGTAGAATTATTCATTCTGTGATGTTGCTTGAAGGTTATCATTGGTTGAACAAACTGTGAAATAGGGGCAGATATAATAAGATTTCATCTTCTTTCTGCTCCCTTCATTTTATCCTACTTGTATTCTTGTATCTGATGAAACTGTCTTGTATTGTTCTTTTTTTTAAATGAATGAATAAACATCAATCAATCAATCAATCAATCAAATTAAACTTGATTTTTAACCTGTTTGAAAAAATGTTTAAAGGCCTCAGCCAGTCAAGACAGATCACCCATTCTGAGCCTGGTTCTGGTTATGTTGGCGTTTCTTCCTTTAAAAAGGGAAATAGATATATAAAATAAAATAAATAGATGAATTGCCATGGAGTCAAAATTCATTGCAAACTACTGGTTTCTTTGGATACCTATATTATATTAAATTACATTTCATACTACAAATGAATTTTTTCGTATGGTGCCTTAAGATGACTTTTGTCACAAATTGGTGTTATATAAATAAACTAAATAGAACTGAATAGAGTTTCTTGAAGAAAAAATCATCAGATTTTTAAAAAGGTCAGCTTATGTTGAGAAGAGGCTGAATTAAGGTCAAACCTTGACACAATCTCATGCAATATTGTGAAATCTATTGGTAGACCTGTAGTAAGTCAGTTTCTGTTAGATCTCATGTGTTGAAGACTGACTTTCCAAAATAAGCTCAATATCTGCAAGACCATGACCCATCTATAAGTAGACTCTAAAAGTTAATCCATTGTAGCTGTATCAAATAATGGATTAAAATTTTATCCATTATTCAATTTAATCAATACGCCGCTGAGATTTTTTTCATTCATTCAACTATTATTTTTACAGGCTAGTCTCACTGAGTCACGAGGACTCATTTTCAAGAGAAACCTGTTTTAAACACACACACACACACACACACACACAAAACTCATTATGTAAATAAACCAAGTATTACAATGATCTGTTACCTTTAAAATTTACAATAAGTTTTAAGAATAAATTTTTCGTTTGCACTCAAATTCAGCAGCATAACTAAGAGAACGATGAACAATTTCAGAAGAATGAGGGTAAATGTTAAGTTAAAGGAAGGAGGAGAGCATGGATGGCAGGAGAACGGAAAAGGAAGAGGTTTATTCAATGGCGTGCTTGCAGCTGCCTGCTGTGAAGAAGCCCTCTCAGCGTTAAGGTCCTCATTGGTTCAGAGGTCCTAAAGAGGGGCCACGAGCTCTTCATTTGATGCCATCATCATCACCATCATCTTCCATCTTCTCCCTCTTAATATTGCTATTCATTCTCTTCCTTCCTTTTTCCTCCTCTTTTGTTTCATTTCTCTTCAGCATCCTCTTCTGAGTCCTTTTTTCTGATCCAACACTTAATTCCTTTCCTCACATGTCTCACGAGTCAAGCATCCGCTTCCTATTTTCCCTTTTTGCTCCATACAGTCTAACATAACAGTGGAGATGAATCCAGTGGTCATGTGACCAGTTAGACACAGTACTATTCCTCTCACACAGCCCTCATTGCTGCAGTTTCATCCTCTCTGTGGTCGGTTTGCTTTCGGCTTTTGGAAAATAAGCAGGTCTCCTGTTGTTTGTCCGTCTTCTCACTGCCCCGTATGTGGGGCTTCCTGTCAAGATTAGAGAGGCTTGTAATGAAGAGCAGAGGGAGTCGTAGACCTGAAAGTTGGGCTAGAACATCACTCTGATGGATTAACGCAGCACGCAAGTGTTTGCTTGGACCGCAGTGTGTAGCCATGCTGCAAAACTACTGATGAACACACGAAAGGAAAAGAGACGTTTGACTGACGTGAATTTTTATTGCAACGCCAACGAGACACTTCCTGCATGAGAAATCCAGATAAAAAAAGAACAAGAGAAGTCATGTTCTCTGCAAAAATGCAGTGGGAATGCTGAAATTTGCTGAAAAGTTTAAATTGGGTTGCTAAAGCTAAAAGCACTAGCAGAATTGAAAAGGATCAAATAATTATTTAAAAGCCAAAAGTAGTAAAATTCTAAAGCAGCAAAACACGAGCTGAATAGTAACTGTAGCAAAAGGCATCCTAAAATCTTATAGTAGCAAAGTGTCAGGGAAAAGCAGCGAAAGTGAACTAAAACATAAAAATAGCAAAAGTTCTACAAAAAAAGTTGTAACGTGTTAACTGAACTCCAAAGTATCAAAAGGCTGGCAAGAAGCTAAATGTAGCAAAAGACTGTAAAAGGCTAAATGTCACAAAAAGCTATAGCTAAAGGCAGGAACACTATGTAAAAGTTAAAAGTACCGTACTTGCCGCCGTACACGTTGCAACGCCGTATAAGTTGCATCAGTCCAAAGATGTCTAATAAAGTAGAAAAATAAATAAATAAGTTGCTTCGCCATATGTCACATCTATTAGGCGTCACCACTGATGCGTTGCATTTGTTACGCGTCACCGCTGACCACCAAGAAATGTGGGCCGGTGTTGTGCCTAAAATCGATTGGCTGCCAAACGGCAGCCGCGGAAGTGTGCATGGGAGGACTTTAACAAGAATTTAACAAGATTAACACTTAAGAATAATTATTTTTGCTTGAAATTATAGGAAAGGTGTGTCTCAGCTGAACTTTTCCTTAATAAATGTGCTTTAATGGTCAAATCAACTGCATTTCTCCTGGGTGGCTTGGCAAAAATGCAGCTGATTTGACATTTTCTCCAGGAGTTCTGGAGCGAGAGGAAGGTGGCTTGGTATGGCAAGCCAAGTGTCTCTTTAATAGCCACTTTTACATATTAATGAGATACTTGGCTTGCCCAACTAATCTACATTCAACTAATCTACGTTCAAAAAAGCTTTCAGTGTGTAACTTTTATTACTTTTGGTATTTTAGTATGTAGCATTTTTATTTCCATTGCCTTCTTTTATTGCTGTTGTTTCTTATTCTATTTTCATTGATTTATTGTTCCAGTTTATTCATCTTTTTATCCTGTTAAGCACCTTGGTCAATGCAAGGCATTGTAGGAAGGTGCTTTACAAATAAAGTTTATTATTATTATTATTATATTACTGTACATGTGCTTTGTGGACTTGGAGAAGGCGTTCGACCGAGTCCCTCTGGGAACCCTGTGGGGGGTACTCCAGGGGCCTCATGTACAAAGACTTGCGTGGATTTCTTACTGAAAAGTGCCGCACGGTCAAATCCAGAAATCTGCGTACGCACAAAAAAATCCAGATGTATCAAACTGTGCGTACACCTGAATCCACGCACATTCCTTTTGTACATCACAATTAACGTGGAACTGAGCGCACGTGAGACACCTCCCCTGACACGCCTTCATTTACATATGTTAAACAGATGCAAATTACTTCCTGCATGTGTGAAGGACATGTTTGTTTGATCCCTGCGCGATCAGAAATGATTTCTAGATTCAGGAAAATAATGAATTTAATATAATATGAGTGAGGAAAATAAATCCTAAGTAAGAATAGTAATAAAATGTGTTTATCACGCAAAGAACGAGTGATTGTGTGTCGGTATTTGTGTGTGCGCGCACCCTGCTTTGGTGCGCAACCGGCTCATCCATTCATTCTGAGTGAAAATATTAACTTTGCGCACGAGTTTATTACCATAATTACTGTAAACACAGAGGAACTTAGATGTTTGGTAGAACATAGATCTTTGTTTATTTAATAGATGATATGAAGAAACGGGTCTGTGCGTCTCAGTGGAGAGTTTTCATGACATGACGTGATGTTGGAGTCTCCAAACGCTGCGCGCGCCACAGCCTTGTGCGCAGTCTGTTTGTCTGTGAAGCTTTTACTCTCCTACAAGTTATATGGTGTACTTTCACGTGTCATTTTGGAGAAATCTACAATAAACGCAGATTATGAATCACCTCCAGCTGCCGTGTAACACCGGCGAGGGTGCGCGCGCGCTCCAAAGCGCGACCACTCAGCCTTTGGAATCATATAGATGAGACATTCCATTGGACATGAATCGGCTTTGTGTGGACTGGACAGCCCTGATCGGCCTGCCAGCTCCCTCAGGAAAGCTCGGGAACAGTTTGATCGCTGCTTCTGCATGTGCACGCGTGATGCACGGCTCCTGTGTTGCTCCAGAGCGCAGCAGTGCCAAACTGAAAAATGATTATTTCTGAAAACGGCTGATAAGCCATATCCTAGATCAGAAAATTATATCTGTTTATAAATAAATGCTCTGCGTGTTACACTATTTATTATATCCTCCAGTAAGGCTGAATGAATCCGTTCCTGTTAAATTTATTTTTTGCACAACTTTGCGCGTCCTTTATTTAACTGCGTCATGTGGATGTAATACTTGTTAATCGTGTGTTTGGTGGGAATATTAATCATTTTCACATCATGAACAGTTAATAATAATAATAATAATAATAATAATAATATAATAATAATAATAATAATAATAATAATAATAATAATAATAATAATAATAATAATAATGAATTCAATTTATAACGCACTTTTCATTAATGAAAATCTCAAAGTGCTACAAGGTGCAACAGAATTAAATGTCAATAAAACAATTAATAAAACAATTAAAATCAACAACAGTATCAGCTAGATCAAAAGTAGAATCATGAGGAGGTAGAGTAAGCTCGGTTGAAAAGAAAGGTCTTCAAGCCGCTCTTAAAGTCAACCACAGATTGTGGGGCTTCAGTTTTTCAGATTCACCTGTAAGTGTCGCCAAAGGCACAAAAACCACCGAAACGTGCGTACGCCTGCCATGAGGCTGGCGTGGGAATGCGCACATATCCACGTTCAGTTCAGTTTTGATACATACGGAGTTTTGCATGGATAGTGACGTACGCACGGTTTCTGTGCGTACGCACGGTTGATACATGAGGCCCCAGGTGTATGGGGTACCAGGCCCTTTGATACAGGTTGTTTGGTTCCTGTACAACCGGTGTCAGAGCTTGGTATGGATTGCCGACAGTAAATCGGTCTCGTTCCCAGTGAGAGCTGGAATCCGCCATGGTTGCCCTTTGTCGCCGATTCTGTTCATAACTTTTATGGACAGAATTTCTAGGTGCAGTCAAGGTGTTGAGGGGATCTGTTTTGGTGGCCTTAGGCGTGCCTCTCTGTTTTTTGCAGATGATGTGGTCCTTATGGCATCATCAGGTTGTGATAACCAGGTCTCTCTTGTAAATGAGTCCTCGAGACTCAATGGGATTAACCTGCCTAAATAAAGGTTGAATGAAATCCACAGCTTTCGCTGGAGCTGTTCGCAGCAAAGTGTGACGCGGCTGGGATGAGGATCAGTTGCTCCAAATCCAAAGCCATGGTCTTGTGCTGGAAAAGGGTAGAGTGCCCTCTCCGGGTCGGGAAGGAGGTCCTGCCCCAAGTGGAGGAGTTTAAGTATCTCAGGATCTTGTTCAGAAATGAAGGAAAAATGGAGCGTGAGATCGATAGGCAGATAGGTGCAGTGTCGGCAGTGAAGCGGGCGCTGTACCGGTCTGCGTGGTGAAGAGAGAGCTAAGGCGAAGCTCTCAGTTTACCGGTCTATCTACGGTCCTACCCTCATCTATGGTCATGAGCTTTGGGTTGTGACCGAAAGAACAAGATCTCGGATACAAGCGGCTGAAATGAGTTTTCTCCGCAGGGTGGCTGGACTCTCCCTTAGAGATAGGGTGAGAAGCTCAGTCATCCGGGAGGGACTCGGAGTAGAGCCGCTGCTTCTCCACATCGAGAGGAGCCAGTTGAGGTGGCTCGGGCATCTGGTTAGGATGCCTCCTGGACGCCTCCCTGGTGAGGTGTTCCGGGCATGTCCCACCGGGAGGAGACCCAGAGGAAGACCCAGGACGCGCTGGAGGGACTATGTTTCTCGGCTGGCCTGGGAACGCCTTGGGATTCCCCCAGAGGAGCTGCTCCAAGTGGCTGGGGAGAGGGAAGTCTGGGCCTCCCTACTTAGGCTGCTACTCCCACAACCCAACCCCAGATTAGTGGAAGAAATTGGATGGATGGATGGATGGATGGATGGATGGATGGATAGATGGATGGATGGATGGATGGATGGATGGATGGATGGATGGATGGATGGATGGATGGATGGATGGATGGATGGATGGACTTGGCTTGCTATATTTGTTAAGGGCTGAAAATGGTAGTGTTCAATATTTTCCATGTCAGAATGAATGAAATCGTCAGATCTCAGTCAAAAATTAAATATGGGGGAAAAAACATAAATATGTTGCTTCGCTGTATAAGTCACAGGCATGCTAATTTATGCAAAAGAACTGTGACTCATAAAGCGAAAAAGCTGGTTAATAGCAGCACGTGTTTCAAAATAAATTTCAAACAGAGCAATGCCCTTGAAGGAATTAAAGAAATATCAATGCATTTCTATGATAAAATGTTTGCTAAATATTTTGAATACAGTAGTCATTAAAATGTAAAACTAAATGTCAGAGCATCCATCTCCTTAATAGGTTCAAGGTTTTAACATATGAGTCGCTAAAATAGCACAAAGTTAGAAGCAAGTACTGTATTGCTAAACATGTACAAAAATTTTAGAAAAACAAGACTGTGGGTGCTGAATGAACATTCACAATAATGTTTGTTGTTCACATTTTCACAGTTCTCTTCATCCTTTAGTAAGATTCTCTTTGGGGAACAAGATTTGGAGGATACATGTGGTCATTCCCTTAAGAAGTCCCTCACACATAGCTAGAGGTGACAGAAAAAAACTAGCTCACTGTAACCCCCAGAGAACCCTGAAATCAGGTGCAAGTCTAATAAATATGCAACCGCACAGCCCAGAATTACTGTCCACCGTAATTGCACATTTTCCCACAGTAATTGACGGAATAATTAAGGCTCAGAGGAGTCACTGAAACCATCTGTGCAGGTAAAGACGGGATGTCCAAGAGGGACGACAGAGGTGAAGAGAGAGGGGGCAGCAGAAAAACTAAAAGTGTGCGACTGAGAAATGAACTGAGGCACATAGAAATGGTAAAGTCAAGGTCAAATT
The DNA here is from genome assembly GCA_038048925.1 of Garcialebias charrua. Taxonomy (NCBI): domain Eukaryota; kingdom Metazoa; phylum Chordata; class Actinopteri; order Cyprinodontiformes; family Rivulidae; genus Garcialebias; species Garcialebias charrua. Next base: position 47,085 of record JBBPBX010013417.1, read on the forward strand.
TATTTATAAGCTCATTTAAAAACAACAAATTGAACAAAATGCTGCACACACTAAATGTACACGAGTATGGAAATGAGACAATAAAACGCAGGACAGTCTAAAATGAAATTTAAAGATATCATAATTCGTTCTGCTTTTAACACCAAGGTAAAAAAAATGAACATTTTGAAAGTGTCAAGAGAGAATATCTGATTTACAAAAGTGAAAAAAACCATCAGTCCCACAAAATTAACTAGAGAAAGTGCATTTCCTGCACAAAAAAACAGCTGAAATAAGCTTTAAAAAATGCAGAATTTGCTGAAAATGCCAAATTTAGCTCAAAAAGCTAAATAGCACCTGAAATGGCAGAAAGGGCTAAAACTATCAGAAATAAGCTGAAAGGACCATAACAAGCTGAAATTAACAGAAAGAGGTTAATTATGCTCAAAGCAGAGATTACCATGAAAATTTCGAATTTATCCGAAAACAGCTAAAATTAGCTAAAACGCTGAAAAGGTAGAACAAGCTTAAATTATCATGGAAAAGCAGAAAGAACACATTTGCCCAATTAGGCTGAAAGAAGCAAAAATTAGCACAAAAAATGGAAATTGTTTGAAAAAAGCTTAAATTAGCATAAAAACAGCTATATGAAATAGTAGAAAAAGCTGAAACTTGCAGAAATAAGCTGAAAGGAGCATAACAAGCTGAAATTAGCAGAAATAAGTTAGAAGAAGCACAACAATGATATAATTAGTAGAAAGAATATGAAAAAAGCACAACACAGCTATAAAAACAGCTAAAATAAGCTGAACGCTGGAATTGTTATTATTTTTTTTACATTTGCACAAAGAAGCTGAAAGAAGCTGAACCAGAACAAAATGTGAAATGAGCAGCAAACGGTTGTAAACAGATCTAAAGATTTGAAGGAGGTAAAATGAGCACAATTCATTTTCTATGAGAAAATAAAGTGGCAGAAAAGGCTAAATATTTCAAAAAGCTAAAATTGCACCATTACAAAAGTCATATCACCCTTCTCCTGAATGTGCTGAATGTTTTTGATATATACCCTGATGCATGCTTTTTGATATATAATTTGTTGAAATGGCACAAAAATTGTGGAACGAGAAAGACGTACGCCGAAAAATGTACGGAAGAAAAATGAATCACGATTGTGTGAATGCTTCATCAACATTCCCACAACTGCATCACTGGATTGAGCTAAAAGTTGCTGTGGTAGTAGCTGAGAGTCAGCCACAAGGCCTTCATTTGAAACTCTGGCATGAACTGTTGGCAAAATACAGCTGTTTCTCATGAACCAATGGAGGCATTTAAAAAATAGCTGGGTGTACATCTGCAACTGTTGAAACTTTCAGAGCCATAACATTCAAGATGGCTGCCACACTGACCTTAGAAAATAAAAATATGGCTTTGATCAGCGGCGGGTCCTGAAATGTCCACCAGGGGGAGCTATTTCTCCAAAATGAAAAAAAATCCCAAGTTCAACTAGGTTTTTTTTAAATCAAATGCAGATTAATACAAAGTCAACAGAACAATTAAATGCTCAGGATGAGAAGAACCAATTTGACTCACTAAAACAACAAAGAACAAACAAAAATATATATAAATAAATAAATTATATATAAATTATAGAAAGGAAAATAAGTGAGATTAAAACATTTCTGCATTTCTACTTGCAAGAGGCTTTGTTTTCATTCTCCAGATCAATACAGTGTTAAGAAATAGTAAAACAGTATTTAAGTATATAAAATTATTAATGTTTGATCATTTTTTATAAGCAAATTAAAATAAATGTAGCCATCAGTGTCCAATACTGTACAATAACCTGCACTGGCAACCTAACTCCACAAACAAACTCACCAGTTGCCACTTTTAGAATAGTCAGCTGAAGGCTTTTATCACAAACAGAGTGACCTAAAAGTAGAGAGGATATCAGTCAGGAATAGTAATATAATAATACAGTATAAGCATTATATAAAGGCTAGCATTAGCATGCTAGCTCCAAAAACAAACTCACCAGTTGCCACTTTTAGAATAAACAGTCAGCTGAAGGCTTTTTTCACAAACAGCCATCTAAAATTTGAGAGGCATATCAGTCAGAAATGCAAATAGACATTAGATAAAGGGCTTTCAATGATTTAAAACTTACCTGAGCAAGCCTGCTTGAGTCACTGACCGCACGGCTCATTTTCCAGACAAAAAAAACAGGAAGTATGATTGGTAGGTAGAGCTCACGTTGGACGTATCCAGGGCGGTGAAAACTGCGCCCAGCATCTTCCCATTGTTTTGTAACGTCGTGGAATAACTGTGCATGCGCCATTTATAACGAGAGTCTATGGATAAGATTCATGCGCCCCCAAAACAGGAAATACGTCACCAATCAGAAAATGTTTTGAAACAAACAATATAACTCATCATTACTCATAAAACATTTATCCTACACAACTAAAAACATATATGCATATATTTTGAAATATTTTTATTTTATTGTTTCATTTTTTATTTTTTAGTCTTCAATGTAAAATGGTCCAGAAGTTCCAGTGGGGCGGTGCCCTAGCGCCCCCTATTGGCCGGCTGCCCCTGGCTTTGATGCACAGTTTTATACATGTTAAACTAAAACCTGGTGTGGTAGTAGCTGAAAGTCCCCCAACACAAGCTCTTAGCACTACTGTACGTGCATTTGACTGGGTGAGTTAAGGCTGAGTTAGACTTTCGCTTTGGTCCGCAGGCTGGAGCGCGCGCGCCGCGCGTGCACAGCAGCCGTGCGGCGAAATGCATTCACAGTGTCACCTCTGTGTTTATGGTTGACGCACGGCGGCGCATGGCAAAGTGCTGTTCTTTTACGGACCAGCAGGAGGCAGTACCCTCTAAAACCTGTGCATATGTTGCAAGAAAGGCGTAGAAGAAGAAATCTACCGTAGAAGAAGAACTGTTTGAAATCACACAACAAAAACAAATAGCTTTCCGCTCGCGTGCTGAACTGTTGTCTTTATTTGCGGCTTTAATGCATGGAGTCAGCGGAGGAGAAAGCGATCACGTGACTTTTGGCGAAAAAACAAAAGAAAAGTCCGACTCCAGATCAGGAATGAAGGAGAATTTAATACATTTTGTGTCACAAAACATTCCTCCATGCGTCGCGACTCCGTCTCCACGACCACAGCGGCGCAAACAGCTGCAGGCTCCGGCGTGAAGAGGGTGAAGGCTGTCGGTGGGGACCTGTCAATCAAATCGTAGCGCCCACCGCGCGCGCATAGGCTTGCGGAGTTTCAAAAATTCAGAGGTGCACGACACGCGCTAATCCCACGCGCGGGGCCAACGCGCAGGGGCGGGGACTGTGAAATTGCGTCACTTTTGGAGCGCGCACCCTCGCGCGCTGCGCGACGCGTCAAGTATGAATCTAGCTTTAGAGAACAGCATTAACGAGGGTCTCCAAAATGTCTCAAAAGGTTCACAGTGGTCATCAGTTTTTTGTGAGAGTCACTGAGCCTGCTTGAATTTTATTTATTAAAATGTTACAGCTTAGAATAGAGATTTACGAGCCATGCAGACGATAATGAGCCCATGAAATACTGCAATGTTGAATGCAAGCATGTGCAATGCTATGTTTATTTGACAATAAAGGCTAAAAGTCTCTCACCTTTAGATTAGGATGATGTGAAATTAATTTATATCTCTGGCATGAAAGGCAGTGGGCGATGTCAAGGAATGTCTTGTTTGTGCTTAGAGAATTCCAGAGAAAAGACACGCTGATTTCAAGAAAACAATAGAGTACGCCACCTCTGGTTTTTCTGATTCCTTCCTGTAAAGATTCACAGGACAAGTGGATACAACTAAAAACCGGTAACAACAGCAATTTTTACTTTTTTGTTTGTTTGTGCCTGTCGGTTTTTACAAATTGCCGGTGCTGGCAGCTGATTGTGTTACAGCAGACAATCCTAACGTCCCGACAGTGTGAGAAAAAAGATTAAATAGATTTTCTTTTGAGCTTCCTGCATTACATATTTTTCAGTTTTGATTTTCCTCCTTGGTTCGCCCCGCTGTGCTTCTGTTGCCACATTCAGGCTCTCATTGTGGGAGACGTGCACGCAGTTTACTAATGAGAATGGGTTGCAAATTGTGCCGCAGAGCAGAATAAAATAAGCCCTGCACGTGTGTACGCAGGTAAACATAGTTAGCCTCCAATTAATGATGCATTACCAAAGTTTGTAGCCATGGTAACGTTTAGTGCAGGCAGAATGAGGGTGATGATGTCAGACCTCAACAAGCTGGAGTGTCCATCCGGTTTGGTGCCATATTGTGTTTAAAACAGCTTAACGAGACTTTGTTTATGTTTACAGCTGTTGTATTCATTTTTTGCAATCTCACTAAATCAGCATGGTTATATCCATCATTTTGTATTTTTTGCACATCTAAAATGTATCCAGGAGAATGACCACTTTTATTTGATACTGCTTCACATGATGTGAACTCCAGAGGTTTAGTCTACTTGTGTAAATGTTTATGAAGCATTCACATTAATATGGATCCATTTTTCTTCCGTATGTTTTTCAGCATCTTTCTCATTCTACAATATTTGTGCTGTTTCAACAATCCTATCAAAATGTTCAGCTCATCCAGGAGAAGGGTGCGACTTTCGGTGTTTGTGTAGCTTTTTGACATATTTAGCCTTTTCTGCTACTTTTCTTCTCAGGAAATTAACAAAGCTCATTTTATATCCTTCGTAACTTTAGATCTGTTTACAACTTTTCATATTTTGTTCTGGTTGTTTCCTTCAGCTTCCTTGTGCAAATTTAAACTTTTTTTTTTAGCTACGTTCAGCTAATTTCAGCAGTTTTTTTCAGCAGTTTTATAGTTGTTTCAGATTCTTTCTGTTAAGTACATTTTTGTGCTTCTTCAACCTTCTTCCTGCTAATTTCAGCTTGTTATGCTCCTTTCAGCTTATTTATGCAAGTTTCAGCCTTTTCTGCTATTTCAGCTACTATTTAGCTGTTTTATGCTAATTTTAGCTCTTTTTTGCTAATTCCACATTTTTTGCACTCATTCCAACTTTTTACAGTCTAATTCAGCAAAAATGTGCTCTCTCCATTTTCTTCTGGTAATTTAAGCTTTTTTAAAACTATACTTTTCAGCAGTTTATTGCTAATTTCAGCATTTTTCGGATAATTTCCACTTTTTTGTGCTCATATCTGCGTCTTTCAGCATAATTGGGCAAACATGTTCTTTTTGCTTTCTTCTGCTAATGTAAACTTGTTATAATTTTTCAGGTCGTTTTTTTTTTACCATTATTTAGCTAATTTCAGCCGTTTTCAGATTATCCATCCATCCATCCATCCATCTTCTTCCGCTTA